>JBBPME010000020.1:0-136224 GCA_038090155.1 Rossbeevera pachydermis
CCTTCCAGGCTGGAACGTGAACCAGGGTAGAACTGGCCCTGGTCAGAGCCCGCAGCGTAGAACTGGAGCGGAACATTTTGTTGTGCGTGTGCTTGGGTGGGGTAGTAGGGGTTATGAGAAGAGGACGCGCTGTATGGAGCGTTCTGATCTTGCCACATTGCGGACGTTCGTGGTGGTCGAGGTCGAGGCTGAGTCGTGGTCAATCGCGCCTCGCGACTCCGCACTTCTCACCGTCCCCACCAACATGGCAAGTCTTTCTCGCTCAACTTTGTTTTCTGCTTGCACCAACAACACAGACAGCCGCAGGTATTTGTAACGCAATAGCGAGATTTTATCTACTCGGATCGACGACTTGTAGAACGAATACATCGAGGAGCATATCAAACGGCATGGTAGACAACTAGATTACTACGAACGGAAGTAGGCATCTTCTCGCGGTCATCGATCTGTACAGCTGACCTCTTCTAGGCGTAAGAGGGAGGCCCGTGCCGCCCATAAGTCCTCTGCGGTCGCCCAGAAGACATTCGGCATAAAGGCAAAGATGCAGAAAAAGTCCAGCGCGTCGCCTTTAGATTGCGAATGAACGTGCCGCAGCCGGTCAGCAGAGAGTATAGTCGTACCAAAAGAGCTCATGTGTCGAACCCAATGGTTCTGCTCACGGGGCGCAACATTATCACAGGCTGGGTCTTGACAACGATTTCTTCTGATCCGTCGTCCATCTCGGAGTCATCCTCTACGTCGCTATCAGATTCCCCGTCGGTATGTTTCGGGCCAAGCATGCTGACGACCCGACTGATGTGAGCCTCTGATTGTTTGAAGGACGGAGGTGCGCGGAGAACATATCTCCTTTATCACATCTTGATCGAGCTGGATGTTGAATAAATCAAGGATGTATCTCCGCACGGGGAGACGATAGCGTTGTGTTGAGATGATGTGTAAGGCCCTGAAGAACACTGTCGGCGAGGTGAACGCGGACCGGTACTCGGGCCGTGACTTCATTCTGAACGCATTGAGGTGAACATCACGCGGCTCACTGGGCAAAGAAAAGACTGGCCTTGCCAAGGAACGCGGGGCAGCGTTTGCAATCACAGTGTTGCTGAGATTGTCGATCGCCGTGATCACTTCGAGTTCCGTCTGGACGGTAGGTGGAAGTAGGCGAATATCTGCATCGCTCTTGGCTTGAACCGGTTCCCAGGTAGGGAGCTGCGGAAAAGGTTACGAGACAGCACACTGAATATACACAGGATCCATACCGAAATAAACCGGTCCAAGTCCATCGGTACACACAGTCCGGTGGGTAGACCCAGTGGCGATAGAGTGGCCTCCCATCTATAGTCATCCAGTATCTCAGCTCCTTGCGTCGTCGACGATATCAACCCCAGAATAAAAAAAACATGTTCTGACAAATTCGATTCAATGGCATTTTGACTTTTCTTGAAGGATCGCGAGTTTTTCTTGATCGTGCAAAGCTTCCTCCTATGGGGAAGCACGTGAGCTGAAACGATGGAAATAATGAGGTCGCTACTTTTTTGCGACTTAGTTCCTCCTTTTCAGCGAGTAGTCTGGTGATTTCCGCTGTCATGTCAGACGTAGACTGGAGAAAGGGTTCATTAGTCGTCTGTGATTGATAAGGCGCTGCATGCGTCGCTACCTCTGTGTATTGTAAAGGATTGATCTCGTCGCCCTCTGACTTTACTTGTGTAAGCTGGCCCTGGAGCCTGGTCACGATCTCCTGGAGAGCAGCGTTGTTTTCTCTGAGAGCATGATTCTGGGCAAATAGTTCCTGTGCCCTTTCATGAGTGAGCCCGTTGGAGGAGCTACCGGTGGAGATTCTCTGAAAGACGAGAATGGTGAAGTCGAGGACGAGAAGAATGCGGAACGAATCGGACCCGTTCAGCCTCGCGAAGCTGGGCTCGGACGGCCTTGAGCTCCTGACCGAGCAACCTGACCATATCTGATGTAAGTACGTGTCAAACCCAAGATGACACCACGTGACCGCGACTGAACCTTCGCTGTCATGGAGAAACGATCGAAATGGGACGAAGAAGATCCAGAGAGCGAAGAAATCCAAAGTCGTCAACAATCTCTTAGACGTCGCTTAAAGTCGAATACCCGCAGCGTACCAGCGGATCCTTCTCCGTCCCATCAACCTCGACCAGCTCGTTCTGCACACAGCATCTTCGTGCCCCTCCGAAACATTCACCCCCCTATCCAACCTTCTCGTTCTGTGTACTGTTACGAACGACTCAATCAGATAGAAGAAGGTTCCTACGGCGTCGTATTTCGCGCCAGGGACAAAGAGACCGGGGACATCGTCGCACTCAAAAAGCTCAAACTGGACGAGGAGAAACATGGCTTCCCGATCACCGCCCTTCGCGAGATTGGCGCTCTCATGGCCTGTCAGCACGAAAATGTCGTTCGAATCCGCGAAGTGGTTGTCGGTGACACCTTGACACAGTGAGCCGAGCCAGTCAATCCTCGTAGCCGTTGCCACTAACCACAGGAAGAGTCTATGTAGTCATGGATTTCATCGAACATGATCTCAAGACCCTCTTGACATTGATGCCATCCCCCTTCCTCCAGTCGGAAATCAAAACTCTGATGCTGCAGCTATTATCTGCCGTCGCTCACTGTCATTCAAATTGGATTCTACACCGTGATCTAAAGACGAGTAATCTCCTCATGAACAACCGCGGAATGATCAAGGTAGCCGATTTTGGTCTCGCACGAAGATACGGAGATCCTATCGGTGTGGGTGGCCTAACTCAATTGGTGGTAACTTTATGGTATCGGTATGTTGACGGGTGCCCCTATCCTGTTTTCCTTCTCACACATTTCACAGTGCACCAGAGATCCTTTTGGGAGCTACCAAGTATTCAACTGCCATTGACATGTGGTCTGTGGGTTGCATTTTTGCAGAACTGCTCTTGAAAGAGCCTTTGTTTCAAGCTCAAGGAGAGCTTGAATTACTTTCTATGATCTTTAAGCTCCTCGGCCCTCCTACTACTTCCTCTTGGCCGGAATATTCTAGTCTCCCTCTCGCCAAAACCATATCGCTTCCTGCGCCACACGCTCATCAATTCCGCCAGCGATTTCAGTACATGACCGCAGTTGGGATCGATCTTTTGATGTTACTCTTGACATATGATCCAGCGCAGCGCATCACTGCTGATGAAGCTCTGCGTCACCCGTATTTTAGGTCAGTCGTCCTCGTCCTCGTTTCTGTTTCAGCTCATAGTTTGTGTAAAGTGAATCTCCACTACCCAAGCACCCGGACCTTTTTGCCTCATTCCCATCAGTTGCAGCCGGTGAAAGGTGAGTAGCATTCCATTGTAGTGACATGGCACCTGATCTCACTGGCAACCAGACGCAAAAAACCGTTTGATAGTCCCTCTGCACCCGTGCGAGCGGCAGATTACATTAAATTTGCAGACAATGATGTACCATAACATGCAGTACTTGTAACGAACATTGCTTAGGCTTAACTACAGACCCCCGACACCATCACCGATACCATCATCGACGCTATTCAGCAGTTGTCGCATACGCTGGAACCGCGTCCTAGTGCGTTCCATTTCACCGCACTTGTCGTAAAACTCCTTCACCTCTTGTAGAGTGAACCTGAATTCGTTGGCTATATCACAAATCGCTTGATCGATGCAATGGAGCGGAGACATCGGGTGTCCGTCTCCTGATGCAAGTACGGTCGGTGCAACAAAAGTGTTGGACAGTTGTGAGCCCGAACTGCTGTAGAATTCTTGAGCAATGCACGACGGCCCAACAGCCATATACTTACACAATCTTCGTTTTCTTTGTGGTACGAAGCCCATTGCTGTTTTCGCCGTCCGATTTTCGCTTTCCCCACGGTGGAGGAGATTGATTACCAACTCGAATGCCCCATTCTTCACTCTCTTCACCATCTGCCATTTCCTCTTCATCGGGCGTTCGTCGAGAATGGGTACCCGACATGGAAGTTTGTGGTTTGCTAGGAACCTGGTCGGGAGTAAACAGAATAATTGGCATAGCAATATTGGAACCGTCATCGATGCCTCCAGTCATTTGTCTCTCTGGTCGAGTCGACTCGTCGACCGCCTTTGCGCGCTTTTTCCTCGTGCGTTTGGTTTTTTCTTCTGCTTGTCGAACATAACCATACTGTCCTTTCTCCCCGTGGGCTGGCTTTTTCTGATCCACGATTGCGGTGATCATATTGTCCAGGCGGATTGAATTCTTCTTGTAGCGCTCTCGCCACGATTGCCACGTATGCCGAGTTACCCAAGCGTACTCTGGGTCAACAGCCTAGGATCATCAGATAGGGGTCGCTTTAGCATGCCTTGATCAACTCACCATCTCACATAGCTGTTGATATAGACGGTTACCAGTTCTACCGCCTGTTTCCTTATACGGGATCTTGGCTGCTATCCACTGACACAAACGTTCTTCATCTTCTTCAGTGAACTGAGTTCGTCTGGGTGTGAGTAAGTAATGTGTGTAAGTGACACGACTTTTAGGAGAGCTCACTCTTCCCCAGGACGTCTGCCACCAGGGTTCTTATATACCAGGGGAGTGTAGACGAGTGCGCCTTTCTCTACGCATTTCTTGACCCATAAATAAGACTCAATGTACTTGTCTGGAATACCCTGATACGACTTGATGAGATGCGGGAAGACCTCCGTGGTCGGATCTGCAAGAATGACTCGAGCAGACTGAGGGGGCGCAGTGGGATCTCCTCCGGAATGCTTGGAGCCATTGAGAAAAGACAAGGAAAGGAAAGGAGAAGTGAGACCAGGTCAATGGCGACGGCCACATGACTCACCATGATGCGTTGGCTGAGCGCTGCACGTGCGTTCACGTTTGCGATGCTCGAATGTATGTGCATCTTGATGGACGTTCCGTTCTCGACGAATATCTGCCTTAGTAACATCCCGGCGATCTTGCAAGCCTCGACGTAGGTGTAGGGCACGAAATGGCGCTCAGGGCGATCGGAGCTGATCCAACAAAGACGCAGGCGCTCCTCTTCTGGTGTGCCGGGCTGGGTCAAGATGTAGCCTTGTCTCGGTACCTTGCTTTCTACGCGCCCGCCGAGAGACTGAGCTGCATGTCAGCTTTGGTCCAACCTAGGACACAAACGAACTTACTGTGATTGTTTCGCATAGCTCAGCCTGTATTTCTTGGGGGATGTCCTTCTGTATGAAGAACTTGACGGCCAAACCGTTCTCGTCTTGGAAAATTGGCTGGACAGTAGTTAGTTGTAAGATCCTGAGAAACCAATCAAGAAACGGACTACTCACCATGGACCCACTTGCTGTTGGTTGGATGGCAGAACCCAAGGATCGGGTTAGGATTAAGATTAAGATTAATAGGGTTAGGGTTGTTATGTCACAATAATAAATAAATAAATAGAATAATAACGTTATTCGATATAAACATCCGATCCGTGTGTTAGAACTAATGTCAAGAAACTGTTTGCTAAGCCGCTCTCATCGCCCTGAGGCTCGCCACCACATCATCCGGATGTACATTTTTAGTCTTTGCCCTACCGCTCCAAAATCGACTAGGTTTGCTGACCTTCACCTCTACCTGGAGCGGTGGGTCTGGTGCACGGAAGCCAACTTTGGCGGGATCTCCCGCTGTGGAGTTAAATGATGAGAATTGGAGCCTTTGAGTTAACAGCTCTTCACGGTCGACACCAAAGAAGTTGGCCAATTTTTCCATGCGCCAACTCGGCTCTTTAGCCGCAGGAACTACTCCGGACCTTGATGGAATGCAGCGAGCATGTGAAGAGAATGAACCATTCTCGCTGGCGGTTTCGCCGGATGGACGAGAAGGGCTGTCGGAACGTGTGTCCTCTGATGCACCTTCGGGTACTTGATTAGGTATAGTTGTCATATTCGACTGAGTAAATAGAGTAAGTGATCATGCAATACTCACAGCAATCCAGATCTCACCGTAGTTCCGGCGCTGTGAACTCCGCTGCCGGCAGTGGACTCCATGATTTGTGTCTTGCAGAGAGTTCCAGCCGACTCGGACAATCTGTGGCGCGTCGCACCCTCCCACTTTAATGATTTACTTCTCCTCATACTTCCTTTGGCAACCCCAACGATGGATGGCTCCCGTCTGAATGTCCTAGGGTCAAGACTCCGTCTACGATGATGGTCGCCACGACGAAGGGAGAGAGAGGAATGATAGGTGCCGAAAGCAGGGCTGAACACCATTCCTGCAGGGATCTCCTCTCCCAGATGCCTGGTCAACTTTGCAAGTCTAGCACGGTACAATTGTTCCGTACGCCAGAGCTCAAGCTCTGGGTCTGCTTCTTCTTGCTCCTCGTCTTCGCAACTGAGTAGGACAGGGGAGAACGGTGACATATTTGTAGGGCTTCTACAGGGTATGTTAGAGATATCGAGTGAAGGGTAAGGCGTAATGAGCGTTGTTGGAGAATGTGGGGGTGTGGTAGTTTGCAGAGCGGTCGAGGGAGAAGTCACTGGTGCGGGTGACATGAAGAGCGGAGGATGGGCTTGACGGCGAGACTTTCTGAGCTTCACGGACGAACGTTCGCTGTTGCAAACGGTATTATCGACTTCTACCTTTGCTTCGGGCACCTTCTCCAGGGCACCGACCATGCTAAACCGCCGTGGCGAAACAATGTAGTGAAAAACCCAGCCAAAACTCGGTTTAGCTTGCTTGGAGCTCCCAGGGGATGCGTTCTCCTCCTGAGAACTGGCTAGATGAAGGGAGGGAGGGAGAATAGGTGTAAAATGAGGTGATGAGGAACGAGCAGCTTCATACGACATCTTTCGGCGTATTTGAAGTTGCCTACTACTCCGATGAACGGGAAAGTGTTATGTAGCTGGCCAGTGACGCCATCCGCGGGAGTCGGCGGAACAGAGGCAGCCAAACCTAGGTACCAGTTGGGGCTTATGCACTCACGGAAATCAGTCACCTACCGGTGAATGTCGAGATAAATCTGGATGGCTCGTAACCTAGAAACAGGTTCCAATGTGAGAAGGTGCCATCAGTAGCGTCGAACTTGACAGCCTGATGTCAGTTTAGTCACCACCAGTTCCTCTATGTTAGCTCATTGTACTAGTCTCACCTCGTAGTAGAGGGTCACTTCATACAACAATCACTGACGATGCCATGCACTAAATTATAGGTAATCCGAGAGACCGTTATCATCTATTGGCTCTCTCAGGCCGTTTTTGTGACATACTGCTTTGAATAGCACATGTGAGTTGGGTCCTAACTTTCTTTTTGATGGGGTCGCACTGTGGCATATCAAAGGCACTGCATTTCCCCTGACCTGTGTACGTGTTCAGGAACATCAACTCTGAGGGGTCAAATGAACATGGGTATACGTCGTATAGCCGTAGATAAGTATGAACTAGTGCAATGTAACTTAGCCATGAAAATAAAATAAAAAATATGTCGAAAATGTCTGGAGTCAGGTAACAGATGTCTCAACAATACAGGATCCCTCTTTCAACACGTTATCTTGAAGATGGCGCGAGGCCTTGCCGGCAATGGCCGACATTCGTAGATCAGATGGTAGTTTTACTAGAGAAACACGTTTTGCCGCTCTGGTTTTGTTCCACTCCTCCGCTTGTTCTTCTGGGGAGTCGGATGCCATGGGTAGATTCTCATGCAAGGTAGGGACAGGAAGGGACTGGCTGGTGGTGGATAAAAATAAATAAGTGGGGTCGTCGGCCGATGCTGTCGAATCCTCAAATCGTTGTGCAACAGGTGATTCGGCAAAGGGAAGTGGTCCCAAGAGTGAGGATGTGGGAAACGTTTCGCCGGACGATGGCCAGTCAGGACCAAAATCGAGCGCAGAACGGAATGCATCATGGGCTGACGAGTCAAATGATCGTGAACCTGATGGAGGAGAGTCTTCACGCGACGCACTGCTGGGCCGAAGCTCTTGACTAGAAAATGACGACCTTAGAGCATATTCGGAGTAGCGCTGCTGTAAAGTTTCGGTTGCAGCTTGCAAAGCAAGTGACGTTGCCTGTTTGAAATTCTTCTCCTCGACAGCAAGATCATTGAGAAGAATGTTGCGATGACAGACAAGTCTGGTCACATCTAAGCGCATCGCATGTATTTTCTTGGACATCGTCTGAATGCTATCCTGCAAACGATCTCGGGTAGATTTCTGAAATGGTGCCAAGATTGCAATATTTCTCGCGACGCGCATGCTAGAATCGATTTGTGCATTGGCCGTGCAGATGCGATTCTCCAGATCTTCCACTCGAGTATGTATCAAGCGAGACCTGGAAGTGAGGCGGGGAGATTCTGGTCCAACTGAATATGCCTTCTCCACAACCGGGGAATTTCCGGCGCTAATACGAGCAGCAACCAATTCTGCCTTCACCGTGTCAAATGTCTCCTGAAGCTGTGATGCCCCTCCGACCTCTGGTACAGTTGGGTCATTTTGAAAAGCGCTCGTGTCTGGACCGTACCCGTCGTGTGACCTACCATCTTCAGGGGGTTCTTCCATTGATTGAAGGTCGTTGTGATGAACCCAAGTCAGTGTTCTTGGCTGAACGAAATTTGGAAGTTGTAGATCATGAAAATGTGATGTAGCAGCAGCTACTCCGGTGAGCTCAAGAACTTTGTCTGTCATCCCGAGTGATCGCATGCGTATACCTGTGGTTTTGAATGCACTTGCGTAGTTGATATGTGATATCCACTCATTCATCTCTGTCTCCTCGGTCGACTGGAAGAGAATATGCCGTCTATCACGGGTGATGAGGTGAAACGTATTCAAGTGCTGTAGTATGAGTCGATGAGCACCCGACAGTTGTAGCATTGGTTAATTTACCTTGCTACGGGATCCATCCAGAACTGCCAAGGCACCATTCAATGAAATGATTTCATCGGGTTTGAACGACGTTGACGCAATGGGGGCTTTCCTTGGAAGATCGTTCCATGCAAGTAGTATCGAGGCCCATGATAGGTCACGGAAAAGGAGAAGAGACGATCTTGTAAGTGCGACGCTATATGGACGCCACTTGCGACTCGATGGCTTTTTGCCCCGTTCTAGCAGATCATCCTTCCGATTCAGCACAGCAACCTTGGTAAACTTGATGGTCCACGTCTCGGATGCAACTAATGTCTCGAGTGCACCGGAAAGGTTATTGAGAGACGGACTTGGAATACCCCCAACGCTCAAACCAAAGAATGGGGCCGTCGACCGCGCATCCGCTAATCCTATTTGTACTGAGTGGCCCCTGATAAAGTCCAGTAGGATTTCGTCATAGTTCCAAGGAGTACCAGTGCCATCCCATCGAAACGGGTTTTCAGGTGATATTGGACCATCGACGTTGACACGGAGCCGATCGAGCAAGTTCTACAACGACACCTAAGGCTAACAGCCAAAAGTGATGCAGAGTACTCACATTCGTGATGAGATAGTAGGGATCGACCTTTGGTCTGCTTAGTAAGGTGTTCCCGCTTTGAATCAAAGGACTTGGGAGCCCAGATGATGTGGAGGGTCTGGCAAGATTTCCCTCAAAACTCCCATCGGATTCTAAGGGATCCTCGATAAATATGAAGGGTGCAAAAACGATATTATCGTAGAAGCACTGATTGACTGTTATGAATGATCCACTGCGATGGCAAGATACGGCACATACATCAAGAATCTCCGGAATCAAACCCGGGAGCGTAGTATTCCGCACATAATCTGCTTTGGACATCTTGCGTCTATTTGACTTGTTGAAGGCATCGGTATGCAACATGATAAGGCTGAAAGCTAGGATATATGGATGATCTGAATGGAGATCATCATCAGCATATTCTACGTCAGGGGGTTTGGGAGTATTGTACCTTTGGAAGTGAATAGGTCAGGGTTACATGAAAGATACCTATTCCCAAACGCTTCGATCACTCGATCAATTTGTTGTGTCTCCCGGGGCAGACCAACATCCATCAACAGCCTGCGCAATGCGACATCCAAAGGGTCACCGCGAAAATCGAAACGTCCAATAAATAGTTTCAGTGAATCGACATGTATGGAGTCTCCACTGCACAAAACAGTCAGAAGGAGTAATGACGGTAAGTGGAGACTTACGCAGAAGCCAAGACTCCAGCTATTTCGGCCTTGGAAACGAGTGATACCAGTCTATCAACAAATGTCTCGGAAGATTCGTTTGCTCGAGGCCGTAGGACATCGGCTGGGATCTGAGACAAAGACGGCCGAGGAGATCGAGGGGTGGGGGACGACCGGACTCCATTGGCAAAGGAAGACCCATTTCTGGAAGACGATGAGGAAGATGAGGCAAATAAATTAATAGAAAGTCGATGTAAGAGTGGTGGATTGGTCGAAGAACGAGGTCGGGAATTACGGAGATTGATTTTGGATTGGGCAGTGGGGTGGACAGAGAGCGACTCATTTGAAGAAGGAACCACGGGTGTTTGTTGTAAAGCAAAGAGAGTGCGTGGACGTGAAAGCGTTGCGGAATCAGCAGTAGTGGGACGTCGTGTGGCTGAACGGCGTGAAGCGAGGGAATGTGGATCGGCAGTGGACGGTCGAGCTTTGGTTCTATCTCGAGAAATTGAGCCTTGTGGTAAACTAGGGATATCGGTACGAGCGGTTGAGGGGCGACGAAGAGCATGTTCCGAATGGCGCCTAGAGAGTCCTGAACTACTAGAATTGCTACTTGACCGAGCGCGGGACGCTGGAGGTGCAGTGAAATCGACGTGGAGTGGGAGGTTGGATTTCAAGGTTGGAAGCGAGGGTGACTCGGTTGGAACAGTAAGATGTTGGGCGGTAAGACGCTGAGATGAAGTCGAAAACTTGCGTAACCAAAACGAAGATTTTCGTGCTAGGAGCGTCGCAGGGGTAGTTCCACTAGTAGCAGGCGAGGTTGTTGAGGCTCGCTTTGCTGTTCCGAACAAGTGTGTCATTGAGACACCCCTGGAACGCTGCTGCTCTGAGCTGGAGGAAGGTTGTTGAGACCGCAACGAATGCGTGCTCTTACTTTTTCGCAGAGCGTTCTCGGTGCTGCTGTTGGGAAATGTCGTAAAGGCAACAGAATTTATCTGAGTAGGTGGGGATATTGTGGGTGGGTTTCGGTATACGTCCAGATAGAAAGTAGGCCGCTGAGGGGAGTCGGTTGCATGCTGGACGGTGATGGACACCCGGGGATCGTTTGGGTAGACCTCGTGACCATGTGCGCCGATGGTCGTCTCAGCGTCGGGGGGTGGAGTTGGAGGAAGGTCTTTCTCGAACAACAGTCTCCGTGGAGGCGCACTGCGCAGATTTGGGTCGTCGACATGGCTGAGAGCTTTACGCGCTGATGGAGACAGCGGAAGTATGCGACGTGTCCAATGTGGTAGGGAGAAAAAGTGGAGAGCACCAGAGGTATTGCTAGTGGCGTCTAGAGTGCGCCCGGGGCGGTTCTGCTCAGCCGTTGACGGCGGTGTTGGTTTGAGATTCGCGAGGGAGTTTGGGCAGTCAGAGCGACGTATGTTCGTTGAGGTGGGGTGTCTGTTTCCCAAGCCAAGCATACCGACCATAACAGCGTGCTAGACGCTGTGTTCGCTACCGGGGGCGCTGGGGAGAGGCCGAGCACGGTGAGCGCAAGTTGAAGTTGGGTCGGTGGAAGAGGAGGCCCGTGCAAGGCACAGGAACGCTTGTGTAAGTAAGAAGTAGTACTAACTACTAATAGTAGTACTATAAATCTAAATCCCGCCCCTTTCGAGCTTGCAGCTCTATGCGCTTCCTTAGCAAGGCGTCGCGCTGTGGAATCCATCAGACAACGACCCGAGATCATCTCAGCTGCACGCACCTCTGCTGCCCGTTTTTTCTCTCCATACTTCATTCGCTCGTAGAGCTTCCGCTTCTTGTTACTCAACAGCATCTTCTTCATCTCTTCTTCATCTTGATCGACTGGCTTCTCCTTCACCCGCTTCCTCTGCAATTTCTGCACTTCCTTCTCGAAGGTGCCGTATTCCATTCCCGCCACCTCGGCCGCCAGTTCGGCAGCACGCAGAGACTCCACGTCGTCAGCATTCCCGATGTTTACAATCTCGCCAGACCCTCCTTCCTCCCTCTCGGAACCCACATCCTCCTCGCTGCCGGGCACTTCCTCTTCCAATCCTCCTTCAGAGTGGGGCAGGTCGGCGGTCGGATCGTAAGCCCCTGGCTTATCGCCAAATGGAGACAAGTGAGGGGGAAGTGTAGCACCTTGCACATAGAGATCTTCTACAAGGATCTTTCCTGCGTTGATACAGTCTACAACCCATTGCGGTTGAATATGCTTTCGTCTCCGCCGCCGTTCCTTTTCTTCCGCCGATTCATTAGCCTTCGTAATCGCGGGTCGGTCGATGATGACGTGAGTAATGGAATCATCAGATTCCATGATGGGAGATCCACTTCCAGACGATGGCGGCCAGCCAACTCGACCGCCAAATGACCTTATTAAGAACTCGAAAACAGGTCGGGATGTCTCCCGCGACAAAAAGAAGGTGTACGCAGAAAATAGCAACGGAAGCGTTGATTTGCGCGTTTCCGATAATGATTGTAGTGTAGGCAACAATGCCGCCGCATCCACGTCAGTAGAAGAGTGAACGACAAACTCCTCGTCGACCTCGATGGATTTAGTAGTGAAGTCCCTGGAGGCGCCATCGACATCTTCGTTGACGGGTGATGGATCTGCGGCAATGGTTTTGATTGCTTGTCGAACCTCCCTTGTGGATGCTATTTTGCCAGCGGTTAGGGATGTTGGTATGGACGCGACATTTTTCTCTGCAGTCTGAACACTGAATGCATCCACTCCAGCACCTGCCTCATCTCGGTTAGCATCCAAGGGAGGAGGGTAGACTAGCCCGGCATCCGTGTAGAGCTTGAAAAAGACGAAGCCGAGCAGTGTTTGATAAAGTTCCAGGAATGTCAACATTACTCGGACATCGACGTCTGACGGTATCTGTAAAAAAAAAAAAAGGCAGCCAGCTTAGTACCGGGACTCTGAAACGTAGGAAAAAGTATTACGTTCTGCGTAAACTGGTAGGGCACGAGCCACGTAACATCCTGGTCCATGATTTCCGCCTGGTAGTATATTCCTTTGATGGAGAGAAAGACTTTGCGAAGCGAATGCGAATGCATGACGTATAGTTGCCATTCGGCCGCCAGACGGGAACAATTGGCGATTAAAGGTGGTGACACACGATCGTTGGAGGGTAGGGAGGCAAAGAGAAATATCATGCAAAGAGCATCGTCGATGTCTCGTACGGCGTCGATGAAGGTGGGGTATCTGATGGCGATATAAATTGGCCTTGCGAAGATCGTGGAAGGGTACTGCTATACCTTTCCTTTATGATGTGATCCAGTCGATAACTCGGTTTGTTGTCCTCGAGGTTCTTCGCGATACTCCATTCACCGCGGCCAAGAGCTCTTGAGATCTTCTTTGCAAACGCCTTGTGCTCGCGCAGCTTGTTCAAGACTGGCTCGTGCGCGAGGTATATGATGTCCTTTGTGTAGTAAAAAGACGTTGGAGCCGTTGAGCCTTTGTTGGCTTTCTTTTTGCTTCGTGGCTCGCGGGGAAATATCCCTGTACTGCGTTATGGCCGGAGAGGTGACACGACGAGGCCAAATAATACCTTTGAGGATGCACAACCGCCGGAAGTCGGCCAGAGAACACTGCAATTTTTTGACTGCGGCTGACCGGGTTATGTAGGCCTTGGCCGCACCAGCCTTGCCCCTTTTTTTAATACGACCCATCTTTTTGTGTCGAGGAGAAGATAGTTGGTGGCTTTGTTTGTGCAGTGTCAACAACATTCCATACCACCATCACAATCATGAGGTGAGCGGGACCATCGATTATCTGGAACGCCGTGTTCACTGTGCTCGTGTCAGTCAGTATGTTCATGTTCCTAAATCCGAGCTAGACGAGGCTCAGCTACGCCAGCTGGAGGAACACGAGATCAGTCAGGGTCCGTTGTCGGTTTTGCAGCAGGCCGTGCGCAACCATGCTCAGGTCCTTATCTCCCTCCGGAATAACAAAAAGTTGCTTGCACGTGTAAAGGCATTCGATCGACACAGCAATATGGTTGGTCGTTCACCGTCTCGTCCCTGCTCCAGCTGATTTTTGATATCCGTCTAGGTACTCGAGAACGTCAAGGAGGTACGGTGGCCTGAGTCCACCTCACGCCGTTTTGTTGACGATGTGACTAGATGTGGACCGAGGTACCAAAGGGTAAGAACAAGAAGCCCGTCAATAAGGACCGCTTCATCAGCAAAATGTTCCTGCGGTATGTGTCCGGACATGTAATGATGCCATTTTTCTGACCACCGATAGTGGGGACTCTGTCATTCTAAGTACGTCCATGGCACACTCATAGGTTCTGATTGCTGAATTTAATTTCGCGTAGTCCTTCGCAACCAAGCCTGATAGGTGAAAATGAAAATGGTCCGTCATTGGCAGGTTGCATCAGGCGAGCAGCGTCGTATATATATGCTCGATGCGTGGTAAAGACGAGTCTGAGTGTACCGATCAGAATTAATGGTCAACGGTGCATTTGAGTTGTGTCGGGAAAGAGCTGCCGGATTTCTCTGCTAGCGATGGCGAGCCGGTTTTCAATTGCCACCTGGGCTGCATGAGGCGTGCACGGGGGAGAAGCAAATGTGCTCACGGTATCGGTGAGGTGCTTGTTGCGCTCGATCTCTGCACGGAACCAATCGAGCGTCTCTGCGCGTGTGCGTGGGTCGGGTATACCTAGGGCCTTGTGAGACGCCTAGCTCAAAAAAAAAAAAAAGAAAAGAAAAGCGCGCACAGCGAGATGCCCTGAGTGCAAAGCGGTAGATGTGTATGACGCGCTGCCTGAGGATGAAATGTTTGAGGGAGAGCATCTGAATTTGGCGTGGCGACGTATTGTTTGTTTTCCTTCAAGTCCACCATGTCCTCATCTGATATTAATGTTCCTTCTCCCGTCCTCACCGTGTCCGACAACCTCACCACCGAACCTTCTCCTTCTCCTCAACAACACCAAGTACCCCCCGACGATCGCACTTTCATCATGTATTCTCGCTCTCAGCTTCTTTTTCTCCACAAGTCCCCTCTCGTACAGCTCCCCAGTGGTATGCCAGCCCTAAAAGATTGGTTCGGGTCTGTGCTCGCATAATTTCCCTCCTTCTTCCCCTGCCTGCTCACTGCGATTCCAGCACTGAAAACGACCAGTCGAGCTCCAAAAAAGACTCTGAATCACCACTGCCCACAGGAAATGCACGAGACCGTCGGTGTGTAGCCTCGTCTTCCCCCAGCTCGTCGGCTGACACTGCATATTCAGGTTTCGTCGGGACACGGATGATAGTGGTACGTATCTCCTTTCCTCCTTTGCGTTTTCGCCAACACCGTTCTCCAGCCTCTGCCAGACAATCATTCCGTGGCGCTGCTATTACCCAGCCATCTCAAATGGGCAATTTCAAGCATCAGTCTATCCGCGCAGCCGACCGCGACCGAGACAGAGATGCGGACAAGGAACAAGATCGTGAAAGGGTCAAAGAAGGTCAAGAACGACTGCGTAATGCGAGTACAGATATCATCCGAGTCACCTAATCGCATTGAACACCGTCATTCCAGCTGTCGGACAAGTATGACCGCGATCGCCGTGCTCTCTCATCTATTTCGCAGATGCGAGCGAAGGACAGAGAGTTGGCCCCTCATCTTGCTAACACATCTTCCAGGGTCCCCGCTCAGGGACAGACAACTTCTTCTCGTGCGAGTGACTCACGGGATGCTCAAAGGAAGAAAGACGGGGAATCCAACGAAGATTGGCGACGTGGTGAGTTATCATCAGCGATGCGGATATGTGCATGCTACGAGACTGACTGGCCTCATCGTGGCAGGTGGGGATCAGTCTCGAACTGGTAGAGACCGTAAGTACTCGGCCACCGCTCTTGATTATTTGCTTACCCATTCGACAAGGACCAGAGAGTGGTCGCAGGGACCGCGAAGATCGCGAGCGGCCACGTTCCAGAGCGCGTGAATCCTCCCGGTCCCGTCGTGAAGGTTCTCCTTCAAGACGTGATAAAGAAGATCGGAGAACGGACCGTGACGACGGACATGCCCCCCGGAAGGACAGGGATGATCGCGACAGGGATTTTGAACGAGATTCCGAGCTCGAAGATCCCAGACGGTGGAGAGATGACGGGAAAAGAGACGAACGCGTGGCCGTTAGACGCGATAGGGAGACACGCGAACGCGAACGCGATTTGCGCGACCGCCGTGACCGACCCACTTGGGATACAGGTGATCGTTCCGACAGACGTTGGGCTGCTGGAGATGAACGGGAGAGCCGAAGCAAGAGAACAGGTGGCCGGGATAGGAAGCCGGGCGAAGACGGTAAAGACCGTGATGACCGCAAGGACCGAGAACGCGAGAGAGAACCTGCTTGGATGGATACTTACATCCCGAGCAATGGTAGTGGTGGCGTAATTGGCGGCCAGCGTCCTGGCGGAGAGCTGGATGGTATCCAAGCGTTTAGGAAAGAAATGCAGCAGAAAGGCAAATCCTCTTCCCCAGTAGCATCCAATCTCGCGGTGCCGCAGACTCAAGCCTCATCCCCGGTTCAGACTCCCGAAATCCAGCTCGACGAAATCCAACTCTTCCGTCTGATGATGAAGAGAGAAGAAGAGAAGAAAAAATCAGACTCCCCCGGCCTAGTTACCCCAGCACCTCATTCTTCTGCTGAGAGTTCTTCTCCAGGTCTTCATGATGATGTTTCACAAGGTGCGCTACAAATGTTTAATGAATTCACCACATTTATCACGATAGCAGTTAATGCATCCATACCTGTCCTACCCCAAGGAGTCTCTCGTGTGTCATCGCCTGGTGGACATCATGAACCTCCTATCGTTGTCTGCGTAACTACAGATGCACCAACCTCATTTACGTCTGCCTCTTCCCCCCAGGCCTCTGCATCATTGGTTTTCAGCAGTCAAGAATCTGAATCGTCCGACAAACTCACCCCACAGAGTTCGCGAATATTCCCAGCGCCACTACCATCCGATCCATCTACAAATACGCAATCGCCTACCGAGTCGACGATGGCTGCAAACCAACCCCCCCAAGCTCACCCTCCCGGGGGATCTCGGCTCCTGGCGCTGGGGTCCCGGAATGCACAAAATGCAGTTGCTCCATCTGTGCGCTCTATATCCTCCCAAAACCCAACGTCATCCGTCCAAAGGAATGGCAATGTTGGCCTGAATACGGGTGTTGGTGCCGGAGTCAGCGTTAGCCAATCGATGGATCCCTCTGCTCACTTCACTCCCGTGGTCGAGAATCTGAGACCCAACAATGATTTCTCCCCTTTTGAAGAACACAGAGACGCACTCGCTCCCCCAAACTCATGTACTCCCGAAATAATCCACCGCGGGTCTCTGGCAAGCGATCGCACTGTTTTCCCCCCAGACCACATATTGTCTACTGAGCCTGGCCTTGGAGGGGGGTTTTCGAATGGCCACCAGGCTCAGTCTTTCGAACCCGTCAGTTCAGGTATTGCTGCTGCGAAAGGCAGTCGATTTGCAAAGTTCTTTGATGGGAAGAACAGAGACAATCAACCAGCTCCTTACTCGAAAGGTCCGATGGGTACTTCGGGGCCGTCGCAGCCTGCTCCTCAGAAAACGGACCTTCCAGGTTTGCACCCTCACAACTCTGAAGCGAGAACAATGGAAGACATTTTTGCAATGCTTAACAACTCTGCGCAGGTACGTTAATCCTTCTTTTGAAAAGTAAGCTTCTATATCTTTTCAATAGGCTCAGAGACTAGGCGTTGTCCCAGAGTTGCCGAATCTGGATATGGGTTATAATTCACCGTCGAACAATCTGCACGTGTTACAAAATGCTCAAGGCCATCCTCACCTACTTGGCCCTGGTCGAATGGACTCACTCTATGACGATAGGCCCTTCGTCCCGGATGGCATGGTGCCAGGCCTCCGTTCAGCTCCGCCTCGCGGTAGACAAAGTAATACAACGTTCTCTGAATTCCCTGATGAACCTATACCGTTCAACGGACAACGTGCCCCGACTCAGGTTTATCAGGGCCCAGTACCCTCAATCCATATGCAGCATGGCAACGTAGGCCGAAATGGCCCAATATCGATGCAGACAGCTCAGTTCCGCGGTGCTCCATCTCCCAATCACCTCGCTTCGGTACAACGTTTACCGCCTGGCCTTGCGAATTTGGGTGGACGACCCCCCCACGAGCCCAACCAGTTTGTCAATGCATCTGCTGGAATGACGAATAGTGGCCTACATGGGACAGCACATGGGAATGGGCCTCAGCCTCCTTTTAGCAACTTCCAGCAACAACCTTCCCTTGGCTTCAGTGGCGGGCCTCAGATTCGTCCCCCCCACCCAAGTACACATCAGCTACAAGGACTCGTTCATCCTGGTAACCTGGGATCCACGCAAGCACAATTGTTGGGTCTTGCTGGAGCTAATATGCATGGGGGGCTCCGCGCGCCAGGCAGAGGGTTTGGGCAACAGGGTCCTCCAGTCCAACCACCTCACATCGCTTTGAGGCAACACCAGCAACCGCAACAACAGATTCATCCACTCATGGTTCCGCTGCACCTGCAGCAGCAAGGCTTCGGTGGCGGAACCACCAACCAGCCAGCCCATGATCTCATGGCCTTACTCATGAACGGAGCCCGGAGAGACTAGACGTTATGTAATATGCTGGTGACTTTCTGATTTCTTTTCTGATTTCTTTCTATTCGTCTCGATCCTTTGTGGACTTGCCTACATTCCTTATTTATACGTAGTTTCGTTTCGTATGATCCGTTCGATTCTTCTCACTGTTTCACTGAATTATGAGTTTTGGGCACAACGGCAAGATCCTTGGCACGATACAATCGCATAAGTTCCACTGCTCCTGCAGTTTACTTGTACCGCTCGGATGAGATGCGTTTGTCACATGCAACGTATCGCCTGTCAAATGCAACAAGAAACAAGGCAAAACGCATGATCTGTGATGCGGCGGTAATTGTCGGACGAAGGCGACCCAACTTGGCAAAATCCAGCCGGGGGGAGGCATCACCACTATGAAGGAAGACTTCTATTCTTCCGTGGCAACCAGCAAAACGTGGAGTGTGCTCCAACCTACCGAATGCCGTGGAGTTTGAGCTCTGAAGTTTGTTGCAGCATTGAGAGAGGGTAATGTGTTGGCAGCTTTACATGATCAAATTTTACTACATAGTAGTACAACGGGCCACGCCGCAAATATTGTGAGATGAGCGGTCTACCTGTCACCGGTTAAGTGGACAAGTATAACAAAAATTAGATCATCATTTGGGAATCCGACAGGGACGCAGGGTGTATGTACCTCCTGATGAACGATGTGTGAAGCCATATACGATGAGCGCCCTGATAAGAACTTGTGAATGTGGGAACCGGCGCAAATGCTTGTAAGTTACGGAATGTGTATGAGACAATGTTTCCATATGGACGTTTGAACCGACATTCTACGGAGCGAAGATGGATGCTGAGCGCTGAACACGGAATAACGCTTAATAGAGGTAAGGTCAGTAGCCTCTGGAGGGTACGAGTGTACTGCATTGGCAGCTTCTGAGAAGACAACAACTTACATAAAGAAGATACGACTACTCAACATCCAATGCCTGCAGGCAGACAACGTGGAGTTGTCCTGCCAAATCAGAATAAAAAGTAACAAATATTACCGAGAACGAAGTAAGTAATACGTGCCGCATGCCCGCTTGAAAGGACAAACGGATAAGCGGTGCACGCTTTTCACGCATTTCGGGTGGTAAAACCTTCGACTTGGAACCACCAACCTACCTACCTCTATCTCTATCTACTCCCCGCTCGACGTCAGCCAATTTGCGAGGTCACTGCAAGTGTAGCACTCGTGAGACATCACACGCTCGATTCACTTCGAGACGCTTTTTCCTTGTGGTCGTTGCGCTGCATCCACTCTAGATCCATCCAACTCCCAGTCTTTCTTTTACACCGTCTCTCGCTTCAGCCCAGCCAGGATTTTCTCTAATCTCTTTCTAATCACACCGAACAATTTGTCCTGGCCATTCTCTTGCAGGTGAGTGAGGGTCGTCTGTGTGTATAGACGATGGCGCTGAATCGGCGAACAGCAAATTTCAAAGCTAGTGTGAGTGTGTTCTGTCTGTTCGACGCTGTCATTACCGGACCCAAGCAAACACCAAGCACAGTGGTCCCAGTTCTTCCTCGAAGCTCTCCAGAGTGAGTATGCGCCATATACGGTGGAAATACGTCATTTTGCTCTCGACATCGTAAAACGTGGGGTCGTGGGAAAGCGCGTGTGCGGCGCTGCTTCTACACGTGCCGCGGACAGCGCATTCCCACCAGTGGGCCAGGGTGCTCCAGCCGACCCGGGACTGGCTGTGAGGGTGCCGGCATCGCGCCCATCGCTGCTCAGCGGGCCTAATCGAGATAATCGATGTGAAGTGCCGAAAGGGCGGCGACAGTTATGTACAGTCTAACTTGTCTCGGATGAGCTGATGCTGCACTTCAACCTTGTCGTTACGTTTTGACATTTTCCTTTTTTATTTGTATTTATTTTAATTTTTAAATTTATTTCATCCTTTTCCGTTCATTTTTTTTCATTTGTTTATTGCGGGCCAGCGGTTGCTGTGCTCTTATTCAGTTCGAGCAGTCCTTTCCCTTCTCTTTTCTGCTGGGTCTTCGTTAACTAAGACTCCTTCCTTGTCGTCGTCGTTGCTTGCGACGTCGAACCTCCCACTCGTCTCTCCCTTTAATATCCCTTCCTTCTCTCCTCACGACCCCCCACGCTGACCACGATCCGTTTTGTCTAGTCCTAGTACCCGCCACACTCCCCCGCGTACTGCACCACCTGATCAGACGTCCACGCAAGTGTGCTCGCCATTATTGCATGATCATTGTCTTTCCTGCAGTGAGTACCACATGTTCTTTGACATCGGTCCTCTGTTGGATCGCCGTGTTCCATACATGTTCCGGCCTTGGAATCATCAGCCCGATCACTGACGGCGAGGGACGCTTACGTGCACTGGCGCCCTACCAGCCAGTCCAATTTGCATCCGGTACCACATTCAGGCACCTTATATATCCATGACTCTGTCTCTCGTACCTATCATCCCTCGGCGCATGCTAACGATATAACCTCCCCTGTGCAACGCTTTCCCAGATTTTTGTTGGTTGATCACCTTCCCCAGCCAACGTATCCCAACCCCATTCACTCAGATATGAAAGATCTTTCCATCTCTTCTTACCGGAGCTCGCGGAAAGTTGCGTATCCCAAGAAACGGCCATCCCCAACAGGTGTCTATAAAGCAAGCAAGGCTCCAGGTGGCCCTTTAGCTCCGAGTCACAACTCCCCTTACTCTGCCAAGAATGCTCTGCTGCAACAGCGTCAACGTGACGCCCAAATTGCCGCGCTTCGCCGACAAGGAGTCCTTTTGGAGGAGGAATACCGCGACGACATCCGATTTTATATGCACGAAATGGAGGTAAGGTTCACGCGAATGGCCACCGTGTTAATTTCTCACGATAAGCAGAGGTACACGATGTCGTCTGCACAGTCCATGGACCAGCAACCTGAAATACGGTGGAACATGCGCCCTTGTCTGGTTGACTTCCTCGTCGAGATCCATTTTGCGTTTCGCCTTCGACCGGAGACTCTTTATCTCACCCTCAATATAGTGGACCGTTACGTGTCTCGCCGAATCGTATACATCAAACATTACCAGCTCGTTGGATGTGCAGCATTATGGATTGCGGCCAAATTTGAAGACGCAAAGGACCGCGTACCCACGGTTCAGGAGCTCGCACAGATCTGCCACGAAACATACGACGAATCAGCATTCATTCAAATGGAAGGCCACGTACTTGCGACCATCCAGTGGACCCTTGGTCATCCAACAGCTGAGGCCTGGCTTCGCCTGATATGTTGCGATCCATTCATCGAGACAGAGAAAGTCCAGCACGTCGCGCGCTTCCTCATGGAGATCACACTCTTTTATCGGGAATTCATCAAATACCCCCCTTCATCGATAGCCCTCGGTGCTTTGACACTTGCCCGGTTTCTTTGTGGCAAGCCTCGGCGCCTTTTTGAGGAAACAGAGGAATGTCAAGAAATTGTCGAACTCTTGGATAACCATCTTGCCGAGCGGGTCAGCGATCTCTCCGAGACTCTGGTCAAGAAATACTCCTACGCCTTTTACTCCAAGGCTGCAACCTTGGTTGTCCAGTACTATCTTCAGGGTGGTCGTTATGATCGACAACAAATTGTCACCTTGCCCACCACACCTAAGCGATCTGCTTTGATGTCCGGGATGAGTACACCAATGAGTGCCACGAGTACTATATCTGACATTTCGGACGACTTCCCTTTGACACCCACGAGCCCATCGTCGTTCTCTTCTGATCCGTTTTCAAGTTCATTACTATCTGAAGACGACAAGGAGAACCTTCCTAATACATTCGAGCTCTCCGTCAACAAACAACGTATCGAGGCACCTCCAGATCATTTCCTTCCTCACGAGTTTGTCGTTTATAGTCGTCCTGCACTCCACAATCTCAATGGCTCACCTCGAGTGGCCGCCGTCGCATAGTGCACCATTCCTATGACGCTGCCTCTACCGCCCTCAAAATGTAATACCACCTACACGCTGAGCTACTTGTGCACTGTTTCTACCACTCATCATTCATGCATCACCCTTCCTTTGCAATATTCCCTTCCGTCTCCATTCCGCCCACCCATCGACAACCTATATCTAGGAGGACGAGGGTCAAGCCAGCGCATCTAGTTGAGCCAAACCATTTCGATGCATGGCAAGCTCTCGTCAGCGGTTTTCCTTACCGTCCTCTGAACAATCACCTCAATGTTTTGTCAACACCACCGATCAATGTGCAATCATTCCCACTCATTCCAGTCTCTGTTACTCTATGCATACACATCCGTCACATCGCTCGCTTTCCGGTTAAAATCACTCGCAATATTCACCACGTGACGAGGTCGACATATTCTCCCTACCCACTTCCAATCGCATTCGTTCTATATTATTCTTCACTTTATGATTGCGTTCAGAATTCACCTCTTGTCGACCGTTTGGCTCGTTACGTGTGGTTTCTTGCGTCGGTTCGTCCTCGACCTACAACTTCCATTGTGCCTAGTTTAATTTAGCCCGCGCAATTGTCATACACTCCATCTCGTCAATGTTGCAGCATCCCGGCATCTCCTACCCAATTGAACAATGTTTTTACAGTACCGTATCTGCAATCTCAAGGGCTAACAACAGGGCTTGTGTGTGATGGATTTTTTAATTCAATCGTTTATCGGTTCTGTCCGGTTTTCTGATCGCTACCATGGCAATGCACAGCATCACTCGGAAGGATGATATGGATTGTCACTCCATGTGTAAGTTGGGTCCTTGAAACAAAGAACGGAAACCTGTCGGATGAAACCAATAAAGTTGAATTCAAAATAATGTTATTCCGTCCATAGTCATGTTTCCATTACTGCCTTATTATTGGGAACAATAAGCTCAAACTCGAGCATGGAAATCGTCATGAATTGTGCGATCGATTCTCTAGTCCAAAACCCATGCACCTTCGCTTTTTCTAATACCTACTGGCCTCTTCTCATCCAGACTAATGCGCCCGGCATTGAGAATCGCTGTCGTCAATACAGTATTTGCGATAGTTGGATATCCAGCTGCATCAAAGTCAGCCGGTTTCGCTGGGCCGGCGTTTACAGCTCGTGCGGCATCAACAAATTTCTCAATCGATACATATCCATATCCCCGCTGCCCGTCGAAGTGACCAGTTTCAGACGGAGAGTATTTCATACTTGTCACCTAGACGTCAGTAGAAAGTTACTGGGCACAAGTTTGGGTACGACGCACTAGAATGGATTATACCACGTCTTGCCTGTCTCGTCGACGGTGACATCATAGCCACGGTGAGCTTGATCGACGTTAATGTCCCCCTAGAACATATAACAAATAGTCATGTCTAGTATGGAATTCTAGCTCATTGTCGTACGCACCTTTTCTCCCAAGTAGTACCAGTGTTGAGCTGAATGAATTCCAGCTTTCAGTGGCGCAGTCCAAGATGCAGTGTAGACCGCAGTCCCCTTGTGTTTCGGACTGGCGATCGACTGCCAATCGACGAGCAGGGTTATGGTGTCTTCCGTCTGAGGGACACAGTTATAGGGTTCGCTTGTAGCTATTCCCGTGGCAGCGCTCGCAACGACACGAGTTGGCATGGCCTTGTCCTGCAAGATCCAACAGCAGATGTCGATGTGGTGCGAAGAAAGATAGTAGCTAAAGAGTGAGCGATCGGGGGCGTCAAGAATGATTTTGGCATCTGGCACGTGGTACCCGACACTGACCTGATGTCCGAGTCTTTACCAGCCCAGGCTTTGAATGTCTCGAGCTGACTTTTCGGTTGACTCATCCATGCGCTGAAAAAGTTGAATTCTCCGAGTGCCTGTGCCCTGGCTTTGGCGTCGCTGTAGACAGGATCAAATCGTTTGTGATGCTCAACGAAGCAGACAACGTTGTGCTTGCGAGCGGCTTCGATGAGGAGGTTGTGGTGAGAAAGAAGCTGGGTGGCGGGCTTGGTGACAAGAACGTGAACACCGCGTTCGATTGCGTAGAGGCAGATTGGATAATGTGTACCTAGAGGAATGAATGGGTGACACGATGACCGCACAGCGTCGAAGGATCACTGACTATCTGGAGTGAAGACGACGACAGCATCGCCGGGAGATAGCTCGTCGATCGCCTGCTTATCTGATACACAATATTGGAAGCCGGATAGAATAGGCACAAATGGAGCACTAACATGCTTCAGGATCGCATTTCCCTTGTTTGGGGAACTCGTCGAACCTGTGACGAGGGCATCAAGGAGTGACATGGCAGCAGGGCACCTGACCTTACGAGGTATCCATGTCCATGTAGACGTTGGATATATTCTCTTGAAGATGGTTTCGGATGAGCGGGAACTTGGAGCCGTTGACGCCAACCATTCCAAGTTTGCCGACCTAGTATCGCGCCGGGTTGTAATGCGGTGCGTACGCGAGGAGACCGCCGCGCACCTTTCCGAGTCTCCGGAGATCGAACATAGTTAGACCTACGACCTGGAGGGGATCAGTACGAGGCAGGAGGCTCAAGAATGGGCGAACAGACCCCGATCTAGGGATTGGCAGATCAGTGAGGTGTCATGATGACGTGCGAGGGGGGACCCACTGTCTTGTCCGATTTCGAGGCACCGCTTCCGGTCCATCCTGTGGTATACTCGCCCTGCGGCACGTCAATCGGAATCGGTGCCGGAAGCGCGTGCACGCACCGTCCCGCCTGGGAACGAAGGAAGACGATGTGAGAAATACCCACGGATCGAGAAGTTGACTGTGGTAACACGCACACATCAAGACGTTCAGCTTTGCCTGGTTTGCCATGTTTCTGAGTGAAGAGATGCGATGTGAGCATCCGATACTTATACATCGACACGGGCCGGAGCGGGCCGAGGTGCTCATACGCGACGCGTGTTGTGATGTCACCCTGAAGCCACTCGGTCGGGCAGATTTAACGAACCAGCTCTGCGCAGTTCACAGCATCCGTCATCCGGCCTGCCCGCGTCCACCTGCTCAAGTTCAGCCGACTGGCGTGTCTTGCACGTTTTCTTGTAAGACTCTCGGATTCTCCCTTGGCCACCCGTTTACCTGACGTTTCCCATCCGACTCACTCTTGGTAGGATATACCTCGTCGTCGTCTCACCCTCTTTGTTCACACCCTATCTTGGCCGACGACCTTCCTTCACATGCTGCCGGTCTCAACTTTGGCTGATTCTGGCTTCGTTCCCAGGAAAGAGTTCATCCGCGACCAGCGCACTACCTCGGATTTCTCCTTGCTCGCCATTTCCGGTCCAAGTTTCATCAGGCTCTATTCTTTCTCCCTTGAGGTCGTCGCAGACCTCCGTCGCCTCCTCGACCACTTTTACCTAAACGCTGCTTGCCGCGAGGACTCCGCCCAAAAGCTGTGCGAGTTCCAGCTCCACGGTAAACCTTGGGCTTCCCCAAAGAGCGCACGTACAGAACGTATCCTCCTCGATATCATCGCCGTTATTTATAGGCATAGTTATACCATCCTCTCTACCGTCGACTACGGTCGCGAACGCGACGATCGTCTCGCAATCGCCTTCTCTCGTCTGTCTGCTCCTCCTTTTCCAATCACACCCACTCCCCATTCTCCAATCCCTGCTGGTTCTGGGAGTAACCTTTCTCACGGCACTGGTGGTAAGCATGAGAAGAAGACACCCTTTGCAATATCTTTCGTCTCCAGCACTGTCATGCGCGTCATACATCCTCCTTTGAATTCCACTCCCGCCATCCTCCAGGCTGTTCGCAGCTCTTGGCCAAGGGGCGTCGTCTCTGAGAAAAAGGTCGGCGACACAGCATACGAGTTCAAGCTCAAGGGATACAACTGTGTGTATACCATATCCTTCTTTCCTGTTTGCCACCAACTCAGTTCTTTCAGGGTTCAACGAGGACACGTTTGCAACAGATTCACTCCATCAAATTCTTTCTCTTCTCACTTCCCTCGATGGCCATGCCTGCACAATGGTTGCCTCCCTTTCCATCTGTGGTCGCTCACGGGTGAAAGATTTGTGGGTTTTCATTGGACCTGGATCTTCCGACGCATATGATCAGAACTGGCCAGAGTCCCCGGTTAGCCGCTCTGGGTCCTTGCTGGATGTGCGTCGGTCCAATGGAGCGTCTACGCCTGAACGCAATTCTGACGCAGGTGTTATACCAACGTCGCTGCACCGGCGTGTAGCAACAGCCCCTCAGCATTTGCTGCCTCCCTCGTATGGCCCATCCGCTCCTCATCATACCCGAGCGGCAACTGACACCAATGGTTTCCCGCCATCGTTTCCCGCGACACTAACGCCTTCGTCTCCACCACACGCAGTTCCTGGCATCAACATGCGTAAACCTGCTCCCAGGGCTCAACTACCCGTCTCCGTGGACTTTGATGCGCATGATGATGACGAGCACGATCGTTACCGTACTTCTCTCCCCAGTGCGGTGCCGAGCAGTTGTGAGAATATGACTGGCATTGGAACTCTTAACCGGAACAGATTTGGTCCTAAGTCCGCTCTTCCTCTGGATTCTGGAGAGACCCTAGTGTCCACACGTGATGATGAAAACATTGCTCACTCACCTCCAGAAGGACGCAACAATAGGTCGAGGTCATCGTCACCACACCGGCGAGCTAGTGTCGTGCGGCCAGTGTCATCACGTTCAAAGACGCCACCGATGCTCACTTCGCATTCACACGACCCGCACATACCGTCACCTCCCCGGGTGCAAGACTTTCCATTAGGAGAGAACCCCCCTCTTCTCAGCCCTGGAATGTTCCGCATACGAGATTCGGCGTTTTCGTCCAATTCTGTTGATACTACGGGATCCTGCGATCTTCCTATCAGATGGATAGGGTTGGGTAAGCCAGAAGGGATCGAGAACATCGAAGAGGAGCAAGAGCTGTTCACCGAGGAGCCCCGACATCACCCCGTGTCCCGATCTCCGATGTTACCTGGAAGTTGGTCACCGACTCCAGAGGAGGATGAATCTGGTGTCAACGATTCTTCGAGAACTGACGAATCTACGGTTCGCCCGGAACACTGCAGGCATCCCGACAGGTCTTTGCACGATGTTGATGCGCGAGTTGCTTTGCCTGAACTTGTGCGTGATGGGGCTGTACGCAAAAGCGAGGCTGGGATGATAGGAATGATATCACCTCGATCACCACCTCCACCCATACCCATCCCGTCGGGAGATAGCCCCAGCAAATTGAAAGGTCCCAGTGTACCAGCATCGCCAACGAAGACAGGAAGCAGAAGCGGCAGTGGCAATGGTTGGGTACTGGTCAACGTGGAAAGCAAAGATCACGCCAATGGACACTCGTCCACTCCTCTTTCAAGTCCTACCCTTCCGAGCCACGATCGTCGGAGAGCATCGCATTCCAACGAGAAGCCACCCATGTCCGCAACGGCAAAGGCCATTGTCGTCATTGATGGCAAAGACGTCAAGGGTGCGAGGATGCGAGGTGGCGGATCTGGTCTACGCCGTCTGTTGTCTCTCTCACGACCCAGTAAAGGTGCAGAGGAATTGGCAAACGATACACGCCTTACGCATACTCGATCTCATGAACCTCCGATGAACGGGTCAAGTCAAAGGAAAGAAGTGGTGCGCCAAGGGCGCTTCCGGCACAAGCTTGGTCGTCTAGGCACTGCTGAAACTCCCTCGAAGCCCCCAGACAACGGCAGAGTACGAGTGAATCTTAATTAACGTCGCTCATTGGATTTTGATTTCCGCATTTTCGTTTTTATCTCTGCAAGATGTACACATGGTTCGATCTGCAATGCATGCTGTCTAGTCATCTACCCCGGGTATGTCACATGATGGGTACCATTTAGCGTGCACGTGACCGTGCAGATTCATCACGTGGGAAAGAAAGGGTATCTATTTCCTCGAAGAAGTCTAACCTGGGCAAGTGGTCCCTCTGATGGCTCTTTGCCACTGTGATACAACACACGTGCATTGCCAAGTTGTCCATCATCCCAGCGCACGGATGAAAGGGGAGTTGTAAGAAGGCAGCGACCCGAATGGGGCCTTGGTGTGGAGATGGAGGTGGACCCGGAGGTGGAGACGTAGGAGGCAAGTGATGTATCTTCTGTATAGTTCGCGCGCCTGTCTCGTCCGTACCCCGCGGGCAGGTTGGCACGGAAAATATGATAGTCGATGGCATTTGCACTTAATCCGCGTCCACGGTGGGCGGATGACCATATAACGGGGTGACGAGAAAGGGTGAAGCTGGGCCGGAACAAAAGCGCGTTGTCGGACGTTCCCTGCAAAGAGTTCGAGAGAGAGAATGGATAAAGAATGGATTACATAGGAGGTTTCGGTTCCTTGTGCAGAGTCAGGTTGCAAAAAATGCACAGGGACCGCTGTAGCGGCTACATGCCAACGTTTCCTCCCTAATAGCCACCCGCGGCCTTTCCCTCTCTTTCCCGCATCCTCCCATTTTCCATTTTCCATCTCTCGTCCTACAATGCCAACATGCAGGCGCAAACGCGTAGTGCTCATAGAACCCTCCCCAGCCCTCCTCCAAGCAGTACAGTCGAACACCGACAAGGAGGTTTATTATCTCCATCAAACCGGAGAGATATTCGAAACCTACGAGTCCGTACAGCCCCCTGTTCTCCTCCTCCATTCCCTGACAGACCCTCCTTCCGCTCTCCAGGGCGTATGCGGCCCGAATGTCATTCTATAGATTGAAGCAGTTTCAGTGCGAGGTCACAGGCAAAAGCGGTCTTGACTACTTTCAGGCGCTCGAAAGCGAACAACAAGAAGCCCAGACAATGCATTCGAGGTTTCCTGAACCACTGAAAGCCGCCGTTCTTAAGGCGGTTCAATGGCGTAGGAGCCCCTTTTGCCCACTTTTCTACCGGTGTAGCTGACATACCTTGCATTCACTCACAGAGGTGGTGGGCCGTCTGGATCATCTAGTAGAGGCCGTTTTCGAACGATTCAAGGACCGTTACTTTGCGGACGAAAGTATGCCATCTCCTTTTACTTGTCTCATCTATGCTGATCATCTTCCTTTATCTCATCAGAGGTTTTCGTCGACGTACAGGGGGACAAGTGAGTTCGTGCTTCGGTCGACTTCCCTCCGTCTTACACCCTTTAGGTTTTACGCCAAAGTACTTCGAGTCTCTCCTCCAGACCCATCAACCGAGGCCACCGAGACCTTGCCACCGAATCAAGCTTCCTCCTCCACTTCCCCTGTTCAGATACAGCCTATGGACACCACGAACGACGTACGGATACACAAGATTGGGGGCGACCTCAAGATACCCGCTAAAGAAGCGCAGGTCAAGGACGATCCGGTCCAGTATACTTACCAAGTTCAGATTTTGGAAGAACCCCACGAGAAAGGTCATGAAAAGGGCAAGGCCACTCAAAAGGACAAGGGACAATGGTGTGGTAGATTGGTGGATGTGCGTTCCAACATGATGAGGTGGGTCGGGACCAGGATGTCGGACGTATATGATATAACCATCGGTTTCCTGTCAGTCGTGACCGCCTGGCCTTCTCAAAGTCCATTCTCAGAAGGTTCATCCGCGACTGCGTTGACCGCGATGCAGCCGTGGCTTCCCCTTGGACAGTCAAAGAAGCCATCGCCAAGCACTATGGCGTGGACTCTATCATGCCTGAAGAAACTCGGAGAGGCGTTGAGGACATCAAAAAGGGTGAGATTGACAAGCGGAAAAAAATCTGGGAAGACAAGGAAGGGCCTCCGACGAAAAAGCAGAAAAAGTTGACAGCGGCTCAAGAAGAGAGAGGTGAGTCGGTGCTGTGCTTCTCGTCGTACGTTCTGAGTTGGTCTTAGCGAAAACCCTTGGTACTACCTCAGAAAAGCGAGAACGAGAAGTGCGTGATAAGGTAGAGAGGCAGCAGAAAGCGAAAGAGGAGGCTGATCGACTTGCGGTCGAAAGGAAGAAAAAGAAACCCGTCCGCTACCCGACCGAGGATCTTGATGTTCGTATATCGGAGAAAGAGAAGAAAGCTGGCATCAGGGTGGAGAAACCGATTCCCAGTCGAGCCCAGTTGCCGTTCGGCGAGGATCAAGCTACTTTCGAATCTTTTCTTTTGGCCTGGAATTTCTTGGTCGTATATGGGTGAGTTGATGGTAAGCTCCAACTAAAATTTTCTCTTGATGTCATCTCGCAGCCAGCCATTGCATATTTCTCCTTTTACGATGGACGACTTTGAACACGCGCTTCGGCATTCCGTGACAGATCCTCCGTGTCCTCTGCTCTGCGAGATACACGCCACGCTCATTTATAACCTACGCACTGTGCCATTTAATCGCCACAGTGCCCTCCTTTCCATGCTACCTGTAAAGGCTACTCTTGATGAAGAACACCCAGTGTTAGGCATTACGATCGACCGACTGACGGGCGCGATGGCTGACGTGGGGAATAATTGGGAACGTGTTCCACTTCGCATCCAGGATTCGAGAGCTGGCTGGGAAGATGCCTTGGTTGGGTGTCTAAAAGCCGTAGGTGGTCTGATGGCATTTGCTGTTAGTTGCTGAAGGACTTCCCCAGCATGCTACTCTGGAAAACTTCCCTCGCTTACGAGAGGTACTAACAAGGCTGCTCTTCGCGCCCGAACCAAACATGGAGTCGCCGTCCGGTTCATCCAGCTCACGAGTTTCCACTCCTATCTCCTATTCGGTTCAGTCGTCACCCGGGGAACGCTATTACGCCCTTCCGCCTCCTGATCGCATTGCCATTCTGGCGTTTTTGTGCAATCTTTCTGTGTCAAGCAAAGCAATTCATTCTCATATGGACGCATGCGAGGAGTGTTTGACTGCCTTACGGAAAGAAAAAATCGAGATCAACCGGTTGAAGAAACAATAGTAAGTGTGACGAGATAAATTATTGGGCGAAAAAGTGACGTTCAGCCACAGTACCGAGGAGATGAATGGTCTTGCGGGAGATGCGGGGTCAAAGAAAGAAGCAACACCTGTTGGGACAGAGGAGGACGTTGCTACGCATGACTCCAGTGATCTATCGGATGCGCCATCCGAGGAAGGATCTGAGGCAACTTCGGCGACGAGTGGCCGTCTGAAAATCACACCACGCCAAAAAGGTTTGCGCCAGAAGGCTCATGCGAAACAAAGGGAGATTGCGCGCGCGAAGGTTGCCGCAGAGAAACAAGCACAAGCAGAACACCGACGCCTTGACGAAGAAGTCAACAAGCTTGAACGTCGACTTGAGAATATTGAACGAGAGTTTCGAAAGCAACTCGGAGCAATCAGGGTTAAGCCGCTGGGCAAAGATCGATTCCACAATCGAGTCTGGTGGTTCGATGGCATGGGTTCAATGTCTCTGCTGGGCAGCGGGGGGGTCGTCCAGTACGGTACTGGCCGTATATTTCTCCAAGGACCTTCAGAACTGGAGCTGGAGTTAATGTCAAGAAGAGAGGAAAATGATGTCGACGCTAGAAGAGAGGAGGAAGAAGGAGAAGGACTCTTGGCTCCCGGAGAATGGGCAGTATACACGGAACCCGAGGAGGTGGGAAAACGCTTATCGCTTTATTGTGTTGTAGCTGACCACACAGCCTCAGGTGGATGAGTTCGTGGCATGGCTTAACCCGAAAGGAGTGAGGGAGCTGGCACTCAAGAACGCGTTTGGGAAATGGTGGAATCATATTGCGCCGGGCATGCGTAAACGTCTCTCGGTTTGTTATCTTGCAAATGTGTGTTTGATGGATCAGCTGATAAACGCCTGGCAGGACCTGAACATCAGTGCCAAACTTCCTGAAGCCCGCCGTTCGACGAGAGTAAAGACCATTGTTGGGCACGATATCTCGAGGGAGTCTTATATGATCTGGGCGAATCGTCGAGCGGTGAACTCATCTTAGTTGGTTGATTGTATATTTCGGTTGTGAGAGGGAAATAGAATCACTCTTTATTGAAGGAGATACTACGCAGTCCCGTGAATGACTAGAGTTTGTCGATTTGTTTGCGAGCGCGGGCGGATATGAACTGCCCTCTCCGATTGGCTGAGCTTGCTCGAACATCCAGCCTTATTCCTTTTGTAGATCTCAAAAAAATCTTTTTGATTTCAACCGGAATTCGGAGCTTGAGGAATAACCATATATAAATTATATGCTTGATTTTCTGTTGACACTCGGTTCTTTCAATTTTTGAGAATGTCTTCTCTCCCAAGCTCCTTTATTTACGGTTCCGTCCCTGCTAGTGTCCACAGCGTCCGAGCCTTTGCTTCATGTAAGTATACTAGCCTTTCCAAGATTGCGATTATGATGGTTTCACATATTTTGCAGATTATCGTTTGCAGTATTATCCTAGCTCGAATGTGAAGCCCTCAGATTCGAGTACTGACTCATTCGACGTCGAAAGGCCCCTATCGGAGGTAGTGAACCCCTCAGATGCCATTGACAACTCGTACGCTCAAAGACAACGTCGTACGGAAGATCCGGAACACAGTTCTTTGTCACCCAATTCTTCCAAAACCAAATTGAACCAGAGGATCAGGATGGGGGAACGTTCCAGCATCTACCAAGCCACCATGGCTTACCGGGATTGCGAAACTACTCATCTGCTGAAGAAAGCTGCTTCCTTCTCGGTATCTTCGTCCGGAACCCCATCTTCTAACGATGCAATGAATTATAGTTCCTTTAGGCCACCAGGCCATTCCCAGAGCCTGCCACAGGAGTCCGCCCCTGCAATTTCTGCCACGGCTGCCAAACATCATTACGGAGGCAAGAGTACGTATAGTCAAACGGTGAGCCTGCCAGAGAAACATCACATCTAAAAGTATTGAACGCTGGCCTTTAGCTCTTTAACTGCATTGCAGTGCTTTTGGGGATAGGCATGCTCTCCGAGCCTCTTGCATTCGCATATGCAGGATGGTTTTGGGGCACGGTTCTTATCGTCTTTTATGGAATCATCACTTGTTATACGTGAGTTGTGGTCGGTATTTGACGAACGAATTGGCTTAATTCTGGCATCCAGCGCAAAATTCCTTGCACGTGAAATCCTCAATGATCCACGTTTGCTTTCATACGCCGACATTGGTCGAAAGGCCTTCGGTCCCAAGTCATCATTTCTGACAAACGTAATATTCTGTCTCGAGCTTTTCTCCGTCAGGTACCTGCACAGATCTTTCTAGCATATGGTTTACTAACCTCTATTTATTCTGCAGTGTCATTCTTGTCACCCTAGCGGCTGATTCCTTGGAGGTAGTGTGGCCTGCTTACTCTACCAATACCTATAAGATCTGTTCTCTTTTCATGTAAATGCTGTTTTTTTTTAAATGCTCATCTGGTATTCTAATGCTTATTACCATGCAGTTTGGTCCCAACGGTTTTCATGCCATTATCTGTACTTTCGTTTACTTCATTGCTGGGAATTGGCTCTACGTTGGTCATCATCGCAGTAATATTCCTTGATGGATTTTCGAAATCGGATTCTCCAGGTAGCTTCTGGAGTCCAGCACAAACATCGATTTCTCCAGGGACGTTTGGGGAGGTCGGAATAGCATTCGGGTTATTCATGTCTGGGGTGAGTACCTCATGCTTGCGCAGCCGTACTACAGAAATGACTTTCTAGCCAGTTCTCGGGGCACGTTGTTATACCCTCGCTGGCTCGTGATATGATAGACCCCTCACAATTTGATCATATGGCTAACCGGGCATTCGTGAGTTGAGTAGGTTTTCTGCTTGAAGTCGTGTCGTTAAGTCGCTTTACAGCTCGCTGCAACATTTCTTTCCACCATTATCGGATATGCGGGGTACATTATGTTTGGCAATTCAGTGAGCGATGAGGTGTGGTCGAATTTCGGATCTATCATCACTACCTCACTCCAGCACTCCAGATCAGCAGAAATTTGCTTGCTACGCCTGGATATAATTTAGCCCTAAATCAACTAGTTATGTGGCTTCTTGTCATTACCCCATTGTAAGGGATTGCTTTTGTTATCTCATAATTCTCGTCGACTGATATTTGTCATTAGGACGAAGTTTGCCTTGAGCACGCGGCCAGTATGTTTTGTTGTTGTTGTCCACTCCTCCTTGCAGCTTTCTGATCATTTAATTTAGTTGTATATCATTTTAGAGAGAGTGCTGGGCTTGGAGATCGCATTATCGCCGGTTTCGATAGAAGACGGGAAAGTTCCGTCACCAGGAGACAGGCGCATAGCGAAACAATTTTTCGTGGCTCTCGAACGAATCATGATTCTCGTCATGTCGATACTGGTTGCGATTCTTGTTCCACAGTTCGGTTCCCTAATGGCCTTCGTGGGCTCCTTTGCTTCATTCGCCATTTGCATCATTGGTCCAATTTCCGCGAAAATTATAATGTCAGGACGGTGTCGATGGTACGATGCGGTTTTGTTGGGCGTCTCCACCTTAATGGCGGTGTGGGGAACATTCTCTGTGTTTTGGACAGCCTAAGATGATGAGCGGATGAATTCAATAGCTAGCACAGCATCGGGACAATAGCCCTAGCCACCATATGTAGATACGCCATAGCGCTATTTTGCTTGGACAGAGTGCGCGATGACCTTTGATAACTCTACAAAACCAATCGGTGGAAATGTAAAGCGAAGAAGACGACAACTCACGAGGTAGCTTTACATTTTCCCGGATAACAACGGATTCTATCTGATTATCCGGATTGGGTGGGATGGAGACAACCTGGGCATCGATGGTCCATCCCTGTTTTGTGACCCAGGCTTCGAGCTCAGGGCCGGTGAGGTCGACATACGGCCCAAGTCTCTCCAAGCCTATGCGCGTAAATGTGGCCCTGACAGCACGCGCTGCGACCTCCCGAATGGCATCCTCGAACCCGATGCACTCAACCGTGTAATTTTCTCTCAATGATTCCAATTCTTCAGACTTGTAGAAGGTCCAGAACGCGGGAAAGCGACACTGATGAAGCAAATCATACAACTGCGTGAGCATCGGCAAAAGTGTCGGGAGAGGATCGGGTTCGTCAGGGCTAGTACTGGGTGATCTATCATCCAGGAGAGAGATGCAAAGATTGAAATCCGAAAAGGGCTCGGCAGTTAGAGCTTTAAGAAGGATGTTGATGACCACGTCTGGGTTGTACAGGTCTGGGTTGAATTGGTATCTGATGAGCAGTGAGCCCCGTAGACGCACTCCACGAGAGTGAACATACAGCTTCAGGATGGCAAGATTGGCGAGGCAGTCGTACTCTTCGCTCCTGATTTGATGGTAGAGATAGTCCTCCAAAATCCCGACATTAGATGGGTTGTAGCGATCTAAAACCAACTGAGTCTCCCCGATTTTAAGGATCATATACGAACGACGTACCGACGCCCGACACAAGGTTTTCGATCAATTCTGTGCGTGTGGAAGGCGTTAACCATTCCGCCGTTGCTGGAGCCATTTGTTTTCACGTAGTCCGAAGTCAGACACGGATATATGGCGGCGCGAGCTCACATCACGTTTGTCAGCGTCTTTTCTCTGTTCCAACTTGAAGTCAGTTCATCTAGAGTGACGTCTCTGATACTAGACGCTCATCGAGTGACCTTCATTCAGGGAGATGATGGATGTCGACGCGGAAGCTCGGCCACCATCAGCTAACTCAGCATGTGAAGGCAGCACCGAGTACAAGCAACCCGATAGCATCTCCACGGATAATATCCCGGAAACAAAGCACTCTCCGCCAGGGGTCTCGTCTGAAATGGCCGAAGTGGCCTTGCGACCAAAACCAAATTATCAAACCAAGTTTATCTTAAGCGGACATACGATGTCGATATCTTCGTTGAAGTTTAGTCCGGATGGAACTTTGCTAGCGTCCTCTGGTACATTTATTACGCTTAGTGCAGACCGAGCTGTCTGACAGTATGTTATCTCGAAGGAAGCCGCCGACAAGCTAGTCAAGATATGGGACACATATACTGGTGAAATACTCAAAACTTATGAGGGACATCATGAAGGCATCAATGACGTTGCGTGGTCGCCCGATGGAGATTTCATCGCGTCTGCGTCGGACGATAAATCGATCATTCTTTGGGACATGGAAGCGGTAGGATCACAAATTAATCTAGCTTGGCCGGATACTCACCCATGAAGCATTAGGGGGTTCTTACTAAAAGGCTGCAGGGTCATACCAATTTCGTGTTCTGCGTTAATTTCAACCCGAGATCCAATCTTTTGGTCTCTGGAGGGTACGACGAAACGGTACGTGTCTGGGACGTGGCAAGAGGTCGGTGTTTCTCCGTTGCAGGGGGCAGATCAGCGAGTAATTGTGTTCTAGGGAAATCCTTGAAGGTCCTGCCTGCGCATTCAGATCCGGTGACGGCCGTTGGTTTTAACCATGATGGCACCCTCATAGTGTCATGTGCCATGGATGGGCTAATGTGAGTCGCACACCATCTACGAGGCTGAAAGAAAAACATGATGCCGCCCTCAGTCGTATATGGGACTCAGAATCGGGACAATGCCTAAGAACTTTGGTGGACGACGATAATCCGATATGGTCCGTGTGGTCGACTATCGGGATCGTCTGTTGTTGATGATCGATCTAGTTCTCACGTCAAGTTTTCACCGAATTCTAAATTCATCCTGGCCGCGACGCAAGACTCGACGATTCGCTTGTGGAACTATCAAAATTCACAATGTGTGAAAACATACACAGGACATACGAACCGCACGTACTGTCTCTTCACGTGTTTCCTCACCACGGACGGCCACTACGTGGTGAGCGGCAGTGAGGATAGTAAGATCTATATCTGGGATTTACAGAGCCGCGAGGTGGTGCAGGTCCTGGAAGGGCACAGAGGTGCGTGGCTCGAGCTTATCTATCACCGTGAGGTCTGACTCATATGCCGTGATATCATGTGACTAGATGCAGTGCTGGCAGTTGCTGTGGGTGTACCGTGAATTTCCGGCTAATGTGATGGATTTACTAATTCACAAGCTCCGGACAGACCCACCAGACCAGGCCCATCATCGCTTCCGCATCGATGGAAAAAGATCTGACGATAAGGCTGTGGTACGGCCAATAGACCTTTACCAGAATGTCCCAGACTTGTCATTATGTAATCTAAACCCTGTCGTATTATATAAACCTTCCTCAACAAGCTGTTCCTCCCAACGCCCTTTGATACGACACCATCACAACCACATCGTCCTTCTACAGTGTGAGCCACCGTTGCATTTCTTCACTCAAACTCTCAGTAATTACTGAGTCCTGTTCAGAATGCAGATCTTCGTAAAAACTTTGACTGGAAAGACCATCACCCTCGAGGTGGAGTCGTCCGACACCATTGACAACGTAAAGGCCAAGATCCAGGACAAGGAGGGGTAAGCTTCGAGATATCTGCTCCTTACGTCTGGTCTGACATACCACAGCATTCCTCCCGACCAGCAGCGTCTGATCTTCGCTGGAAAGCAGCTCGAGGATGGCCGGACCTTGTCTGACTACAACATTCAGAAGGAGTCTACCCTCCACCTTGTGCTCCGCCTTCGTGGTGGTATGCAGATTTTCGTCAAGACTCTGACTGGGAAGACTATCACCCTCGAGGTGGAGTCGTCCGACACCATTGACAACGTTAAGGCCAAGATTCAGGACAAGGAAGGCATTCCTCCTGATCAACAACGCCTCATCTTCGCTGGAAAGCAGCTTGAGGACGGCCGTACCCTCTCTGACTACAATATCCAGAAAGAGTCGACCCTGCATCTGGGTATGTCAATTGATCACATTATGTTTGCCAATGGGCTAACTTTGTTCGTAGTTCTTCGCCTCCGTGGTGGTATGCAAATCTTCGTTAAGACGCTTACGGGCAAAACGATCACACTGGAGGTGGAGTCTTCTGACACCATCGACAACGTGAAAGCGAAGATCCAGGACAAGGAGGGAATCCCTCCCGACCAGCAGCGTCTCATCTTTGCCGGAAAGCAACTGGAAGACGGCCGCACCCTATCTGATTACAATATCCAGAAGGAGTCGACCCTCCACTTGGTGCTCCGTCTGCGTGGTGGTATGCAGATTTTTGTCAAGACACTCACGGGCAAGACCATTACGTTGGAGGTCGAGTCTTCCGACACGATCGACAACGTCAAGGCGAAGATTCAGGACAAGGAAGGCATTCCTCCTGACCAGCAGCGCCTCATCTTCGCTGGCAAGCAACTCGAGGATGGGCGTACCCTCTCGGATTATAACATCCAGAAGGAAAGCACGCTGCACCTTGGTAAGTTAGCTGTTCTTAGAGGGTAACATAACATTAATGGTTGTTCTTCAGTCCTTCGTCTGCGTGGTGGTTGTTAATGTTCGGAGTTGTAGTACACGCTTCTTTCCTGTATCGATGAACACAATGAATTTGTGAAGCTTTCCCGTCTGACTAGCCTACTTTGAAGGGACGGATTCATTCAAGTACAACGACATATCCTACGAGGTTGCCTTAGGAGCATCGACGTCACCTCCATGCTTCCTACGCTTCTTGCGCTTTCGCACAGTGTGGGTGGGCGCATCGCCCTCGCCCTCATCGAGTCCCCTTTTTTGACTTACAGTTGCGCCACTTCGAACAGCAGGGGCAGCTTTTTTCTTCATGCTGAGAGGGTTAGGACCCTTCGGGCCCTTCCTTTTGCGCAAAGGCTTCTCACTTGTATTAACTCCGATGGTGGCCAACTCCACAGCGCTAGGGAGGAACGTCTTTTCTTCTTTCTAGATCACCAGTATCAATAAATGCGTTGAAATCTCAGTGACAGACGTGCCTGTTGCTTGACTTCCATGGTCACATCGCTCGGGGGCTCCAGTATCATCACTGCGCGATTAATGTGGATGATCGGCACTGCAGGTACCAGCCGTAGTTTCACGCGCAGCGGATGCGACTGAGTCGCAATGACGTAGCGATGCTTGTTTGAGTCACCTGTAAAAAAGGTCAGTATGACATCCAACTTCCGAAGAGGGGAAGGCGCTTTCCTACGACGCTCGCGATGCAGTCGTCTCCGAGTATGGCTTCCCTGTGATTGCATTTTCTGCGTTCAAATGACTTGGCGAGGTCAATTGCTGCTTGTTGTGAATTTCCTTCGAGATACAGTTCATGGATGCAGCATTGCGTGATCACTAGGGCGCCGAGCTAGTTAGGGCCATCGAGGATGGACGAGCCAGTTTCGTACTGGGTTTGACGTTTCCTTGGAGAACGATACTCAGTTGATGTTGCAAGTCCGTCTTGGCTGTCACGGCCAATCTGCACATTTGGGAGTCAACTACGGATATGAGCTCGTATTAGATGGACGGGAGGCGGACATACCTAGGACTTGGTAAGGCTGCCGAAATCCAAATGATAGAGAATACAGCGACATAAGCTTCTTGTATGTTTTTGCCCTCTTTTGCCGCATGGTGGATGAGATATAGATAGCGGTGGTTGTTTGGCTTTATTACCAGAACTTGGTCAATCATTTACGCTCATGCATTTATTCAAGTTGTTGGTGCCAGCGATTTTCTTCAGGTGAGCAGCGTATCGAGAAAGGGACATCGTTGGCTAACTTGCTCAGCGTTTGTTCTTGCCTTGACCTCGTTGGCTACGTTCAGTGGAATGATCTATGTCTTGGTGGGCACAGATGTCCACAATCCCACAGAGCCGCTGACCCTAGACCCCACTCAGATTACACCGCGCTCGGTCCTGCCAAGGTCGTGCTTGACGCAGGCAAATACGGCGGCCATGTAACCCGGGACGGGAACTTCACCATGTATGGCTCTCTAGACGTCATTGCAGGGTAATAGCCACTGACGTGTCGGCATCATACAAGGCCAGACGTGGATCCAGGGACTTATGTCCTCTCCGTCGTGTCGCACGACTACGTGTTTGACCAAGTACGTCAGCTGATTTCCTCTCTCCCTTTACTGATTCCTGGGCCAGTTCCGCATAGACGTACTAGACTCGACTAGCTCGCCAGAAGTTAGGCCGCACATCCTCGGCACACCATTAATATCTACTGCGTCTGCGTCCTTGCGATACCCAATCATCTTGATACCTCGGCACAAGAACATCTACTTCCAGCCCCGCGAGTCATTCAACCTGCTGGGCATGTTCCAAAATCCAATGATGATGATGATGGTGTTGGCGGGAGTGGTGATGCTTGGGATGCCCTACATCATGGTAGGCTATAAGACCCAGTCCGTGCACCCACTCACACATCAAGCTAGAAACACCTGGACCCACAAACACTAGAGGAAGTCAGGACCCAACAAGGAAAGATTGCAAATATTCAGAACTCGTTACAAAACGGGGATGTCAAGTCCGGGTATGTCTACGCCTTGATTGTGACAGAATGTACTCATACCGAGCTAGGTTGTCGGCTCTCCTGGCCGCCGAGGAGGAGTCCAAGGCATCTGGGGCTGCCGGAAAATCTGTGGGGAATGGAACGACGATACAGCAACGAAAGGCTGGCAAAGGTAGTAGACGGCGATGACGTATATCATAGATATCACTCCCTCCTCTTCTGCTATTGGAAAGGAGAATTTGACTGGGGATTTGGCCCAGAGAGATCATCTCCGGCATGGATGTCTGGATACTCGAGGATGCGACGAAGCTCAGCGTTCCTACGATAGTTATGAAGAAAACGGGACAGAAGTAGGAGTCACTGAGCAGACCTTTGTTTGAATCGAGCAACGATAGCACTAGGCATTTGAAAGTAGGTTTGGGACGATTCCACACCACTGCCGGTCCTATTGAGTAGGAGCACAAGCACGCTGGACTGTCCTGACATACTGGTCGTCGGAAGTGGATGTCACCTCTAGAATGTACATGTTGTCATTCCTGCTAGGATGTTCGTCTATGCGGGCCCCAGGTGCAGGCAGGACCTTGACGCCTGAGAGGGCGAGCTGACTGGAGGTGCTGCTGATGACCGGTTTCGTTGCGGTGGCAGGATCGTAGTTGAACACGAGAACATGTTCTCCGAGATAGCGGGGAAGCAGCGAGAGAGGAGAGTCGTCGGCATAGCGGTATTCGATGTCGGCGTGGATGAGCGCATTGCTCTGTCCCGCCGAGTTGTAGTGGAGAGACGAGTGGGAGACGAGGACGTAGTACGGCGGCTCTGAAGAAGTCATGACCATGTACTCGTCTTGGATCTCCAAGGCCTGCTATGCACTCATTGCACTCATACTGGCGTGCTTTCTTGCCATCTCTTTGGCTGCACTCCTCGAGCAGGCAATTCGGACGTCGCCCCATGGCTGGAGGAATAACTGGGACGCCGTCACCATCAGCGCGTCGTACGGTCTGGTGGTCAGTCGCACCCCCTTCCCTCCCCCCCTTCGACCGTACCGATGCTACCCCACACAGCTTCTGCTGAGCATCGCGCTCTGTGTCAAGCGTCGCGTCGCCATCCGGAGGAGACTACAACAGATATCGAAAGCGCACGCTGGTATCCGCCGAAACGACCTCCCCAAGGCAAGTCGTTGTCCACTTGCACGTGCGTCTCGTCGCTCCATGGACGCGTTTCTAGCCTGTTCACGAGTACGTCTCACAAGAGTTTGCTCGCTCCTGCTTGATCTCGCACGAGTGTCAGCCTCGCGAGACGGTGCACCCCGGGTGGGGGATGCCCGGCAGCGAGCACGGAGGCATCCGATTTCGGCGTAGCTTGCTGGACACTATCGCTGACATCGGTCTGTCGCCCACGTATGTCTTCTGTGAGTTGGATTATCTGATCCCCAGCGTGCAGATGCCCGAGTACACCTCGTCATACCCAACCTGCCTTCTCTGAGACCACGTTCTCGCATGATACATCATTTCCGTTTCATCCTCCCACTTCTACCCAAGGACGACGAAGGATTGACCCCGTTACACTACTACGACTCTGCCATACAGCTCGCTCGCACTTCCACGAGGGAACCCAGCGAAGACGAGTTTACACTCGGACTGCGAGCCGCTGACGAGATACGAAAGATGTAAGTTTTTGTTTTATTTCGAGTGCCCAAGGCATTCATGACATGCGCCCCAGCTTGAACGATTGTCGCGTCGAGATGCTCGAGGACTCTCGAACGCAACTAAACATGTCTCCATAGCCATTTGTACAGATTCATTTACATACTTAATGCAAACCACCAGCATACACCTCCTTCCAGCTCTTTCTGGAGCTCCATGCAATCAGATAAGCAGAAACCTTGGGGTGAAGCTTGATTTCAAACCCTTGCTGTAGTGCCCGAACACTATCCTGTTCGCTCCCACCCCCGGCGACGAGAGCAAGCCGAGCGAGCCACGCGGCGAGATGGAAATCATCTTCACCCGGATGATCACCACCGCAGAATGTCGTGTCGGGTAGCAATCCCGGAAGCTCGTCTGAAATGAACTTCTTCAGATTGTCCCAGTGGGATGAAGATTGCTGCAAGAACGCCTGCTTGTGCTCTTCAGGTGCGGTCCCCTGATACACTGAAAGGACAAATCCATTGTTGGCGAGCTTCGAGTCGTAGAATGTCTTGTGTTGAGTGGCGTCCGGCTGTTGAGCGTAACGTTCAAGTGCGTTCTGTCCTAAGGGGCGCGTATATGTAGGTCCGTTCACTAGATGGTGCGACTAACGGTTCTTAACAAAGTCTACCACAAACGGTGGCTTTTGCTGGAGTTGTTCGTCGGAACGCTGAAAGAAAAAGGAGAAGTTTCTTGCTCGACCACTTGCCGGGGATCCCTTACAGCGAGAAGCAGAGCAAAGTTAGGATCGTACTTGTCCTCGTGGATCTTTGCGATGAGCGATGTTCCGGGCCTTGCAGGCTTTGGTGCATGTTTCAGGAGATATGACGTCACTTCTGCAGTGCGGACATAGGTTTCATTGCCCACGGCGATGGTGGGCAACGTGCCGTTTGGATTCTTGGGTTGGTCTGTCGTCAGCGCATATGTGGAAGAGGCGTTGACGCACGACTTTCAAGAACGCAGGTGCAAAGTTTTCGCCTTGTCCGAGGTCGACGACCTTCTTATCGATGGCGTCCGGGGCGTACCCAAGTTCGAGGCTGCGTGCGCTGATAAGAGAATCGTCTGACAGGACAGGGATGACTGACATGGCGAGCTCGGGCACCGCTGCCCAGACGGACTGCGCATAAGTGTAGAGAATCGGTTTGGACATGAGGTTTGTCCAAAATCCAAAAAGTCATTACATAATATTCATGTGGTGCATCTATCATATCCGACAAAAATAGGTATCGCCCCAATTAAACATCCACCAATCAGAACAAGAACACCTGTGACGAGTCAGTCAGTTGAGCAGCGGGGTGGCCAGGATGCACTTGCCTGATCCTCGAGCTTGCTGGCAGCACGCGGGGCAGGATAATCGAGTTCGGCGAGATGTTTCCTGTGAAGTGTGAGATATGGGGATAATGACGTGGCATGTGGGCGTACTTCATCGCGTTCATCATTGGCGGTGGCCCTGGAGGATGGTTGGCAAGGAAGCGGGGGCTGAAAGGGGGAGAATTACGTACCACACATGAGAACTTTGGTGTCGGTGCTCGAACGGGGCATGTATTTGTCAATATGCTCCCTGGAGACGAAGCCGACGCCTCCGGACCAGTTCTGGGGAGGGTTGTTGAGAACATAATAGATGGTGAAGCGGCTAGGATGCTTGGCGGCCAGGTCGTCGAGTTCCTTCTTGAGGAGAATGTCGTCGAGGGTGACGTTGGCGTAAATGAGGGAGAGTTTTGTGTTGTCGGCAGGGTTCTTGAGAGCGGCTCTGATGATCTGGAGCATGGGGGTGATGCCGGTACCGCCTGCAATCATACCGATACGGGTTGCGAGGGTGGGGCTGTACTTGAATGCACCCTTGGGACCGCGAACCTTGACCTTGTCGCCTATTTTGAGGAAGGAGACGTAGCGTGAAATGTTGCCCTTTTCATACGACTGCGGGGGGTGAGGGGGAGGAGAGGAAGAGGAAAGGGGCAGGACGCGCCTTGATCAGGAGGTCAAAGTGGCCGAGGTCATCGTCGCTGCTGGTGGGGGTATAGCTGCGGGTGATGTCTTTTCCGTCTATCTGAGCCGAGATGGAGATGTGCTGGCCAATGGGGAGACCGAGAACGTCGTCGGAGCGCGGCAAGGCAAAGCGGTATCTAGGGAGGAGGTGAGGGTGCGGGGAGGGAGAGAAGAGAAAAAAAAGACGGACATGGCGGTGTTTGGGGAGACGACGATTTTGTGCTCGAGGGCAAAGAGCTGGAACTCCTTTGGGTTGAGGACGGGGGCGCGTTCTGGGAGGGTGAGCGGTGGGGAGGAGAGGGCTCCGAGAGGACGTACTGGAGGTGGGCCTGAGGTAGAAGAACGCGCCTGTTGCGAGTGCGAGGGCGAGTGCGACGAAGTAGGTGTTGATGGACATGGGGTGGATGGAAGAGAAGGAGGAGGAGAGAAGGAGGAGAGCGGAGAAGGTGAAGAGCGAGGAGAGAAGGAAGAGAACCTGTGTTTGATTCATCTTCCAACCACGCTGGTCGTGGCAAATGTTACTTATAGCTCTCAATCCACAACCTCGCTCTCTCAAAAACATGAAGAATCTCTCGCTTTCTCTCTCAGACGACGCCCCTCCTCGTCCTCGTCGTCCATCCGTGCTCTCTCTCCCAAACACCTCCTTATCCTCAGCCATACACAGGCAGGACGAGGATGGCTCTCCCTCAATCCCCTATTCCACCGGCCCCGTCCAGATCCTCCCCACCATCTGGCTTGGATCAGAGGACAACGCCCGCGACTGGCCCGCCCTCCGTGACCGTGGCATATCCGCCATCCTCAACGTCGCAAAAGAGGTCCGATCCCCCTTCGACTCAGCCGACCCCCAGCCCTCCCGTCCCTTCGCATCCGCACCCGTCCCCACTTCCCACCATCGTCCACCCACATCCACCTACTATCCCCCACATCCACCCTCGGCTCGCCCCGCCATGCACTATCTCAAGCTCAACTGGTCCCACGGTCAGCGCGACCTCGTCACCGACGGCTTTCCCACCGCAATGGCTTTCGTCGACGCTGCCCTCCACCGCAACCAGGGCGTCCTCATCCAGTACGTCTCCTCCCTCTTCCCACTACCCCTCCCCCCTCATCTCCATCCCAGCTGTCAGTGCGGCGTCTCTCGCTCCGCAACTCTCATCATCGCACTCGTCATGCGTGCTGCCTCAACTCGCTCTCAAAACGTTCCTCCACACGTCTGGGACCTCACAGGTATGCAGGCTGCATACTCCTTTGTCAAGGATAAGAGTAGACATGTGGGGCCCAACATGTCGTAAGCCACACGCCCTTTTCATCCTCCTTCGCGTGTTTCATTCTCCTTACTTTCATAGCCTCATTTACCAATTACTTGATTATGAAAAGGCTTTACAAGGCGACCGTCCTTCTCCCGTCTCTTCAGATCTTCCCTCTTCCAGCGACGAGGACAAGGAGTGGGGCCGCCGCAGAACTGCTTTCGCGCAGGATGAGGCCGAAGCCGACGCCGTACAACAGGAGGCAAACGCTCTCGATCGTGCAATGGAGCAACGTATCGTCGACCGCAGACCATCCACTTCCTTCTCCGCCTCTGGAATGGGCATGGGCCCTGCATGGAGAAATAGATTTGGCAGAAAACGTTCCGGCTCCATCGCAAGCATACATACGACCGGCAGCGTGTTGAGCGAGGACCTCGTCGAGGCAGACGAGGAATCAGAACTTTTGGGCGTTGGCGGTGCTTTTGACGATGTTCTGGAACCACGCAGAAGCCCCTCCTTGTCAAGTGATTCCCCTGGTTCTCCTAGCGAGGCCAATGTACAAACCCCCCTCTCTGTGAGACCTCAGATCCCTTCCCCACCACCATCCGCCCCTCCCACCAGGCCCTCCTTTAACACTTCTCGCCCTCCCATTGGCCTCAGTTTCAAAGTGGCTCCCGCCAAAGGAAAGCGACGACCTCCACCTCTCGGAACCCTCCCCCCCGTTCCTCCTTCCCCCATCACACCCATTGCCGTGCAGCCCTCGCCCCGACGTCGGAAACACTTTTCGCGGAAACAGGCGCCACCGCCCCTCCAGTTTCAACGTGAACTTAGCAGTATCGCTTTCCCCACCGACGGCTTGCAAAAAAAATACCCCGTCACCGCATTGCCCTCGCAGACCTTGTTCGTTTTTCCACCTTCTCCAACCGTCACGCAAGCGCCTGCCATGCGTACTCCCGCCACCATGACCGTCATGTCCAATATGGGTAATAATACTTATCCGTTCCCGTCTCAGAGTACACCGCGTGTGGCAACCTCACGTTCTCATGGTCGTACACGATCATTTATTGGACTAGGGACTGGAGTGGCACCTACCACAGCTTACTCGCGCGTTGATGCACGAGGCTGGGTTGGGCTGGAGTAACCTGGCTCCAACCGCGGATGCGCGTCAGCAATGATCATGCCCAAGTCATGTTTACACGGCGTGTTGCCGCGAGGTATGCCTATGCTCATCACACTCCTGTACTGTTTTTATTACATGTTGTGCTCGTGTCTGTCTTAGGACCTGTTCTCCTTTCGAACTTGTCTTCACGTTTTGTAACAGTAATGCTACACTTTGTCTCACTGCATTTTTTTTTTTTTTCGTTTTTCGTTTTCGTCGTGCGAGATCCTAAGATACTCGCATTGTCGTTTGTTGTTCTCATAAGAATTTGACTACGTTCTACCCAAAAAGCTTGCCCACGCTATTTTTCACAGCACTTGTGAAGAGTTGCCCACCCAAACCCATTGTCCAGCCTGACCCTGCCACACTGCTTGCCCATCGTTGCTTTGCATCTCTGTCGCTGTGGCAAGCCTATAAGCCTGAACACGAGATCCATACGCAATCAGTTACTCACGCGTATGTAAAGCCTACGGCGTTGGTGAGATTGAACACCAAGGCAAGGATTACGATCGGTATGAAGCTGACGAATGCTGAGCATGTATCGATTGGAAATGTACGCGGTACTCACGCAAGACTAAACCTGACGATGGATATCACCAGGAGAAGCAACCAGAATACAGGGCAGGCGTAGAGCGCAATCTGAGAGGCAATCATACATCATATTATGTTGATGTGGATTATTAAATATGCACATACCCAGAACATCCTATCGTGGCACTCAGTTAGCACGAATGTACAACGGCCAGTGGTATCACTCACCTCGAGTCCACTGGGTTTGGTGGCCGGGAGGGCTAATAGGAATTAGAGGGGAAAGTGGGATTGGACGGGCAAGCTCACGTCTCTACTTTCAAACACCCAGTAGTTTTCGCCGTCTTCGTCGACCTGTGTGACGCATGTGAGAAAAATGTGCCATGCATGCACGATAACCCACTTGGTTCCAAAAGCGCAGCCCAACGAGGGTACGACCGGCAACGTTCTTGAGGGATCAGATATGGACACGTGGAATGCGATGGGAGGGGAACGGCGCGTACCCTACAGTTCCAGAAATCCATGGCGAGCAGTACGACTACGAGGACGGTCTGTGTCACCAGATGCGTGAGGCGGGGCCTGGGACCAGAGGCGTGTACGTACGGAGAGGACATAGTTGTTTGTGAAGAGACCGCAAAGGACGTAAACGGCGATGGGGGCGATGCGGAAGACATAAAGGCAGAGGAGAGCAGTAGGGTGTGCAGACTATAATAAGGTGAGAAGGAGGAAGGAAGGAGAGGTGGTGTGGTGGACCTGTCTGAATATGCCCGCGATACCTGGGTGTGTTCGGGTCAGGGAGGAGGGCAAGGATGAGATGCTGGTGCTCACCAGACTCTGGGTCGCGGTCTTGCGCGGTTGCGAGGGGAGTGTTACGGGGTTTCGAGTCGAACTCGTCAGCCTCGATGGTGTCGGCGAGGAGGGGATCGCGAGTGCTCATGGCAGTAACCTTCTTAGCTTTGTACCAACATCAACACACTCGTTTTCATTTTCTACGCTCGTTCATGTTTCATTTCTCTACAGATCGTCTTGCTGGTCTCGACACGGTGATCTTGAGGATCACACCGCCAAAAGTACCTACGCTAATCGCTACTAGTCATGTCCCCAAGAGACCACGTCCCCCCCTCGCAGACAAGAATAATGTCGTATGTAATTCGACCACACACCCGCCAGCCTGTTGATGTCCTTTTAGGCTCCCCGACCGCCCCATCCGACGAGCTCCATGCTCGTACACATTCATTCTGATGCCATCCTTGTCTCCCAGAAACGTTCTCCTCCTTCTCCACTCGAGCTTCCCGCCTTCCGTCCCCTCCCTCCCCTCCCCTCCGCTTCCACCCTCGAGCTGCCCCCGTTCCTCAATTTCTCGGATCAGTCCTTTACCTCTCTTACCGATCCACCCCCTCGCATATCCACCCCATCTCCTTCCGGCTCTTCCCTCTCGCCCTCTCGTCGCGTCAAGACAAAGGTGTTCGAGGGTCCGCAATGGATTCCTGCCTTTCATCATCCCAACAGTCCTTACGTTCCTTGGCCATCCCCCGTCAGACGGCGGATTCTTTCCCCGCCGTCACCACTTTCACCATCACTTGTCTATCCCTCATCTCCACCCATCCGTTCCGGTGCTGTCGCGCCCGAACCTTGGGCATCATCCACGTTTTCGCAAACACATGGCAAGTCCACAAAGGAGAAGATTTCTGGCTCCTGGAGGAGCTTCAAGAATTCCATCAAACAGGGGGTAAAGACCATCATTTCCCGTCTCGGGAAATCCTCAAAATCATTGCGAATATGCACCCATCAAACCATGCTGCGTACCTACGATGATACTGATGTCGACCCCTCGGGTGCCGTGCGATCGGCCCTGACCACAGCGCGTTGCGGTGACCCTTGCCGTTCGCTGGCATCATTGGTTTCATCCGACTCCAGGACGCTGGCAGCCTGGCTCGTGGCGCGATGTGCTGATGCCTCCGTAGATGACGTGCCGAGGCTCATGTCTGTAGAAGAATATGATCTGGAGGGCAGCTGGCTCGACGTCCGTTCCTGTGACAGTGGATGGGTGTGTGGCATGCAGGACTGCGGTGTGCACACCGCCAGCGGATCCCCATGTGCCGCGAGCGAGTATCCGGATGGACTACGCATGGTGATGCCATTTGATAGCGCAGACCTACTGTCGGCAAAGCACCCACCGCCTGGCACAGCGCCCGCTTTGACCTTCCCTTCGGGACCATTTTACACCCCGCCACGCTTTGAGTCACTCCCTCGATTACCATCTCAGTCAGTGGATATCTATTCTGCACAGGAAGATGCGCAGCGATGCTCAGCAAGACGACGCCGCAGTAGCTAGACTATGGACCAGAACATTCTGTATATGTTATCGTTGTACCATCGGACCTGTAGGAACGTTTGTAGAGTAGAATGTATGTAATATGAACAAGACAAGGGCGGTTGTCAGCGAGAGATGTCCATTGTCCCGAAAAGGCAAGCATTGAGGAATGGGACGCGCTTTGACGAGGGAGTATAAGGACAGACGTCGACCATGCTCACGTCCCCCACTAATGACCATGTCCCACTCAGATCCTGGCCCAAGCACCATCCTGTCCAGCGACTTGTCCATACCAGCCTGCATCGACACCACCTCCGAATTCTTCCATGTCCTCACCGCACCCTATCATCCACCACCACACACACCTCCTTTGCCCCGGGCACAACCCTGTCTAGACCATGCCGCGAGATGTCGCACTGTAATCAACTGGACGACTCCTGCACAACCCGACACTACCACCTCTCCCCCGCACCCAACGAGCCAGCTCGATCAGCCCATCTACGAGCCTCATGGCCGTTGGGCTTGGACGCATGGCCTCTCAGTAGACGACCCGAAGCAACTGCTATCCCTTCGAAGTAGGCATTCTCTTTTTCCCCCTGGAGTCTCCAAACTCATGCACTTCCAGAGGGTGCCCAGTGTTCTGCTTCCATTGACTGTGGCACCATCGCCGACAAGGAGATAAAATACATCTGTAGAAAGTAAGCCATCCGCTCGGCTGCCGTGGACGTCATGGGAGCTAAGACGTCACTCAGGTGGAGAACGAGCAAACAAAAGGAGTGGTACGGGTTCTACTCCGAGGCAAGTCTTTCCTGCCACCCACCCCGGGTATTCGGCTGATCGCCACTTCCGCCAGCTGGCCCTTTACAAGTCTGAAGAGTACCTCCGGCCCCTTCAGGGGGATGTTGTTCCCCACGTCATCGGTGTCCATATCATGCCCGAGTCCGTCAGCATGACCATGGAAATGCCACATTCCTCCTTCTGGGTGGAGTCCTCTCCGACCATGCCTGACGTGCTCAAGGAGAGGGTGATCGCTGCATTTGAAAAGATCCATGCACAAGGCGTCCTGCACGGTGATCCTGAGCTGCGGCACATGCTCGTTGGCGCCGACGGAAAGGTCATGATCATCGACTTTGGAATGAGCAGGGCGATTCGAGAACACCCTTCCGTTGGCATCGAGAGAGCGGAACCAGAGGAGTTCAGATTGGAAATGCGCAAGGTCAAATATAAATTGGACTACCTGGGAGCACGCAAGAAGGAAGGGGACAAGGTCGATGATTACCTCCGTCAGGTCCGCAGGAACAGGAAAACATCGGAACTTTGGAGACGCCGTGCTAAAGGGGAACGAGTCGGTCCGATTCCGCAATATGAAGAGGACCCCGACGAGTATCAGCTGGACCCTCCTGTAAATGCACAGGACTTTCAGGAAGATTGGATTACTGCTTCGGATGATATCCCGATCCGAGTCGTAGTCCCCGGTCAGACGCTTGAGCAGGTCGGAAGCCATGTGCAGACTCTCCTCGGGAAAATAGAAGAAATGTGCTCGACTACTCCATCCCCCACTGCACCGCCGACCGGTCGTCGTCACTCTCAACATCGTCAGGCAAATTTCCAAGACACGTCGGTCTGTTTACTTCCTTCTAAGGCGGCCAATTCACATGCCAAGGACGAAGTTCACGTGGCGCATCGCTTTAAGAGGCGCCAGCACAGACAACGTGAAGGAGCCACGTCAAGCCGGTCTACTGAAAGATGTGAAGACGACCTAATTCCGCTATCAGCGAGACACATCGAGGGCACTCGCTTGCGTCGTGACTTCGTTCGGCATAAACACCTCAAGAACACACACATCTCGTCCCTTTCGAGTAATCCGACCACCGCAGCCACATTCCCCGCTTCGATTGAGATCCCAGACAACCCGAGAAGTCTTAGACCCGAGGAATACAGAAAGATACAAGAATCGAGACGTCAGGCGATGCTTCAGTATTCGAGGGCCCCCAAGGGCATCCTGAAAAGGAAGCGAGACGAGGAAGATGGCGGTGGTTCGAACAGCCCGGTTGCTGCGGTGGCAGCGGCCCAATCACCATGCAAGAGACTGCGGTTTTCTGAGAAGCTCGTTCTTCCGTCCATCAAACGGCGTACGCCATTTTCTGACTCGGCCAATGGTCGCCGGTCGCGCATTGGGGTGTGTTCTCGGGCTTACAGGCGCTTTACGATACCAGAGACGCGGCCAGAGTCGGTCAACTTTACGCTACCGTCATTCCGGACGCTTTCTACGCTTGTCGGATCGTTGATGCCTTGGGTTCATTGCCAGTAGTGACGAGTCGTGTGCACGCTTTTGTTTTCTTCGCTCTTCGACTGTTGAGACGTTGACATGATCGATCATAATAATAATAACTGGTTTCCCGTTCTGGGACATAACAACCCGGACTGCCTCTATACAGCAAATCGAGCACAAACCGTCCACTTATGATCGCTGTAAGCTCTGCGTCCTGGCAACCCGTCTTCGTTTCATCATCTCTTTGGTTGATCCTTCCATGGGCAGTGCGTGCGATGAGACCCCACGTGCCATACTACTCTTTATCGGGGCACCTCTTGTTCAGATCCGAGAGACACCGCCGCATCGATTATAAGTAAGAACCTTCACGTTCCCGATGGTCTTGTTCTCCTCCGTCCTCCCTCTCTCGCTCTCGGGATCTGAAAATGGCCTCCGAGAAGAATGACCTCCAGAACTCTGTCGAGGGCTCCCTGAAGGATGAGGAGTTTGCTACCCAGCCTCAACCACAAAAGCTCCACCGGCAACTCAAAAACCGACATGTGGCCATGATCAGGTATACCTTGTTCCCCCTTCTCCCTCCTCCCCATCCTAATGTCCCTCAAGTATCGGTGGTGTCATCGGCACCGGTCTTTTCGTTGGAACCGCCAACTCTCTCGCGAATGGTGGTCCCGTTGGTCTTTTGCTCGGTTATGTGACCATGGGCACCATTGTGATGGCGGTCATGGTAAGCTAGTATCCTTTTTCTCAAAGTACTTTTGGCTGAACGTTCCCGGAAAGCTATCATTGGGCGAAATGATCGCATACTTGCCCATCCCAGGTGGTCACATTAAACTTGCAGAACGTTTCGTGAATCCTGCATTCTCATTTGCCATGGGTTGGAATTACTGGTACAATTGGGCCATCACTGGTGTGTTTAATCCCCGTTCGGTGCTCGATTCGTCGGCTAACTTACATTCCTAGCGCCGAGTGAGTATTATCAACCCTCTTTGTCATGCCGCAAGACCTTATGAAAACTTGTTCCAAGCCGAATTGTCCGCTGCTGCTCTCTTGATAAATTATTGGCACCCAAACGTCAACAGTGCAGTTTGGGTATTCCTTTGTATGATTGTCGTTATCACTATCAACATGTTTGGCGCGGGTGCCTATGGGGAGGCCGAATTTATCTTCGCGTGGGTAATCTACTGACACTCTATCGTTCTCGATCACCAATATCAATGCGCTGCCTAGCTCCATCAAGGTCATCACTATCACTGGCCTAATCATATTGGGTATCGTCCTTGATCTTGGAGGTGGCCCCGACCACGATCGTATCGGTTTTCGCTATTGGAAAAACCCAGGTCCCTTTGTCCAATACAAGGGCATCTCTGGTACAACCGGTCGCTTCCTTGGATGGTGGTCTGTCCTTCTGAACGCCGCTTACTCTTTCATCGGCACTGAGATCGTTGCTGTAAGTTACATCCCTCGATCCCATTCCCCATCCGTTTATTGACTTTCCCAGATCGCAGCTGCAGAGACTAAGAACCCTCGTCGCAATCTCCCCAGGGCAATTCGCCGCGTGTACATCCGCATTCTCCTATTTTACATCCTCGGGACTTTCGTGATCGGTCTACTCGTTCCTTCCAACAACAAACAACTGGTGCTCCAAAGCGGCACTGCGGCTTCGCCATTCGTCATAGCAATACAGAGTGCTGGAATTAAATATCTGCCCTCGGTATGTAATCACTAACTGAACCACGACAGGTATTCACTGCGCGATAGATCATCAATGCCTGTCTATTGACTTCTGCGTGGTCAGCCGCATCCAGTGATCTCTATACGTCCTCGCGCGCGCTCTGTAAGATCAAGTTATTCCTTGATTAAAGCGTCTGACTAAATTACATGGATAAATAGATGGTTTGGCCATCGTCGGTAGTGCACCGAAAATATTCGCAAGGACCTCTAAATTTGGTCTTCCCTATGTTTCAGTTATCTTCTGCTCGCTGTTTACTCTCCTGGCCTTCATGGCTGTATCCAAAGGTGCCGGACAGGTCTTCGACTGGCTGTCCAACATGACATCTGTCGCCGGTCTCGTGACATGGTTTGGTATCTGTGTGACCTATATCCGCTTTTATAGTGGCATGAAAGCGCAAGGTATCAATCGCAAGACCCTTCCGTACTATACTCGCTTCCAACCGTTTGCCGCATGGTATGGGGCCATTTGGACCTTTGTCATCTGCTTGGTATGTCTTATATTCTCCCTCAACTTTAAATTATGTTCTCATATCATTTTAGCTCATTGGTTGGAGCGTCTTCCTCAAGAACAACTGGAACACCGCAACCTTTGTTACGGACTACCTCCCTTTCATCCTGTTCCCTACCCTGTACGCTGTGTCCTTTTTCTATAACCGTGTGCCGCCCGTCAAGGCGGAGGACATGGATTTCGTGAGCGATATTGCACAAATCGAGGCCGACGAAACTCCAGAAGAGCCTCCCAAAAACAAGTTGGAGGCCATTTGGATGTCGCTGGTGAGTTGACATAATGCCATCTCGTCTTGAATCTCACTCACACACGTCTTTACCAGATGTGAAAGTGTAACCGGTTATACGAGCCGGCTAGCGATACATTCCCATGCTGATAATACATACCCTTCTTGTAAGGACTTATATATATATTCGCCATTTGGCGTGGCTATTATCTTCCGTTTTGCTCGTTGTTCAAGTTGAACGTTGATTCCGCGTATAAGTGAATGCCGTATCTTGATCCATGCAATGCCACGGGATCACACGCCAAACGCAGTATCTTCTAGGTAGGCATGTAATCGGTGGGGCCCACAACATGCATGCGCAGGGTTTAATCAATCACTGGTACGTATCACGGAGCAACGCTCATCTCTTCTAAATACGACGTCTGATGGCAATGCTATGTTATTTACTGTAACCATATAATGGTTGGCCGCATCTTCAAACTCGGACGTACTACAAATCACCTGGCGTCCCCATTGTCAATGCTTCCTACGTACTAGTGGTATGTACTATAGTATCATATTTGTCTCGGCGTCGTAACGGGTGCCACCAGCTCGACGGGTCGCATATGTATATACGTAAACAACTCATGTTCCATCATCCCAGGGTCCTTGAGAGAATTTGATTTTAACTGATACTCTACGTTACCTGAACTGACATTTTAAGGAATGGAAAGGAACAGTGTGGGTGATACAATGGAAGGATGACGCGTTTGAAGAGGATGCAAAGTGAACTTAATGACTGTAATATATATACGAGGGTTGACTGGCGAAACCGACGCAACCGATCCGGTTGTGGTCCGAGCCGCGCTCAAACGGAAAAAGAAGTATGATGAATGAGTGTTTGTCGTCTATGCTTTGGATCCAGGAATGTGAAGGTTGATAGCTGAATATTGCAGTGTTAGTCCGGCCGTCACACCTATGTCGTATCCCTCCCTTACCTCTAAACCAATTCAGGGCTTCCGAGGGTGAAGGTGCATCAAAATAGAGAATGGCTTTGTTGTCGACGATCCGCAATGCTGTAGTTCATTCTAGATCAGCGCTCTCGCCAACCTCGATCGCATCCGAATCTCACCATTTCCATGAACAATACTGGCTGGCTGTGGCAGCGTTTGCATGCGAAGAACTGCCCAGAGGTCCACTGAGGTCATTGGATCCTTTCCCTCGCTCGGATCACGACAAAGAACCAAAAGGTCATTGCAAAGTATACCAATTAGAGGTCGAGGAGTCAGTTCAGGGGCGAGACAGTCGACCTGCACTGCAGAAACATCGCCTTGAGCATTGACAGTCTCGAATGATACGACGGTTTTCCGGACGACGCGAGTCAGCATTAGTGGTCCATCCATGATGAGACGCCTTTCCGGGAGTTATTACGAGAGAACGGGAAGGGACGATCGTGCTCACCGATGAGGCTGAACTAAGGGACTGGGGAACTTGCCTCGAATCCTGCCTTGCCACTGCACGAGCTTCCGTCGAGTTTCAGCTTCTCTCTTACCTTCGTTCATGTTATTCGCTAGCAACGATATCTCGGCAAGTGCCCTGTCCAGTGCGTCGTCCAGGAACGAGTAACTGGGAGGGGTACTTCGAATCAACTCTTCAAGCTGCGAATGCATTAGTATTCGGTGCGGTCAGGGATATGGATATGGATGACCTACAAGCAAACGATATCGGGGTATCCTTTGAACAGGCAAGAGCAGGTAACCCTCCATGTTAAGTTGGGAATGGCGAGGGTTTACACGACATCGTTTAAGGAATGTCTTGATACGTTTTCTTTGACCAGATGTGATGTTGGCCATCGAATCGTTCGCAGCGCTAGCGAGGGAAACGGTGGTATTGGAGAGGCCGGAGTTGGTTGTTGAGAACGCAGAGCCCGGACTGACGGTGCCTGTTGGTGCTTTGTCGGTAGTCCAATGTTGGATCCGCTGCACAGAGTTGTCAAAGTTGCTTGAGAGAAAAACAAATTAGCAAATTCATCTCACGGGTCACAGGTGGATACATACTTGATGTAGGAGGAATACATTCTCATGAATGCAGCATGTTTCAAGAATATGCCAGCAACACCGTTTGTTACCTCGATGGAGAGTTGACCATCCACATCCAGTTCTTGCCCCTCAGTAGTACGACGCTTTAACAGAGGCGCAGCCGCCGCTTCTAACGCGGGGAGGAAGCTCTCTTTATGGAATGAAAATAGGGCATCAATACCACTGAAGACGATTTTCCTCTCTGATGCAGGGATGACAGTGTCTTTGCTAGAACCCACGCCGCTAATCAGGTTAATCGAAGCAGCACTGGGCTTCACGTAGATATCGACGAGTTCCTGCAGTCCCTTGACATAAGTCCTTTCAGTCCTTTCCGAAATGTCAGCGCTACATGCAAGAATCATCGAGTTCGAACATACTCTACTATTTCACGGATGACGAGAGCCCGTTTTCCCTTATCGTCCTTATATTTTCGTTCTTCAGAGGAGCCGCTACTATCGGAAGTTGCGACGCTAGCGGTCTGCGAAGTCGTCCCACTTCTCAGTCCTGCCATCGCTTCTGGTGATCGCAATTGGCCAGACATCGAAGCTGCCCGAGACAGTGTATTTTCAGAGCTCACTCTCTCTATAATCGTAGGTCTCCGCGAACGTGCGATGCTGAGAGAATCTTCCGGCGATCCTCCGTACATTGATAGAGTAGAACCTTGGGAAAGGCTCAAGTCGTTCATGTCTTTCAAGTACGCCATTACAGAGCGCAAAGCCCGGGAATATGCATCTCTTGCTCTCTCTTCTTCCATGCGTACAGCAATATCATTTGCATCCACAGCTGAATCTGAAAGCGGAGAAGCTGCTGGCACATCCTTTGCATCGAAGTTGCCGGGAGCCAAGGATACCCGGGCAGAATGAGTAGGAGAAGGAATGACCAAACTTGTCATTGCACTTCCATCTACAGGCAAGAAGCTTCTGCGCCTTGAGGCTCGAGCAGAAGGTGTCGGAGCGAGGGGCTTTGTCACGTTCGTCGCCTCTGGGGGAGGTACATTTGAGGGATCACTTTCCTCGTTTATTGGCGAAGACAGAGAAATGGCTGGAGTGGGATTGGGCATAGGACCCAAGGATCCGCTTGTCGAGAATCGGACATCGATCTGAGGAAGGGTATTCGTCACTCGCGGAGGACTTGTGCCATCGTTGGCTTCAGAGCGTATAATACGACCAAGAGAGGTACTTGGTCGTGAGATAACGGGGGACTCGGGTCTCATCTTCCCCATTGACATCTTTTTCAAGAACCCCCAGCGTCCTCGAGAGGTTAACTGTCGTTCTACTGGACTGGATACTCCATGATCCTCCTGACGCTGCAGGGGACGAGGTGGCGAAGCAGGATATGCAAAAGAGGAACGTGTTGAGCCTGTAGTTTCAGGTCCTCCACCCTCCCAAGAGACATCAAAAAGGCTCTTTGAGTGAATAGGACGAGCCGAACTGCGAGGAGGTATCGCAGTGGATATCCCTAGACTTGCGTAGCGTTGAGAAATATTGAGATGATCTGATTCGTGAGATTCTCCGGTGACGTTAAGCAGGTTGGAACTGGAAACTGAGCCAGAATAGGGCAACATAGGTGATCGGTCCGGCGTTGCCACCACGAGATTCTCCAACCCGCGGGGTCGCTCAAGACTCGTGCGGAGTTCTCCCGCGCTCTTCATCTTCCGAAGTTCAGGATCAAGTCCATTCCTCGCTTCATCTGGATAGCGATTCGACGATTTCTGCTTGTCAAACGGAGTCCTCGTGCGCGGCTGTGACTTTGATTGAAAAGGCCTATTGGGCACAGTTTTTGTTCGTACAAGGCCACGGTCAGGGACAGGAGGGACAGGAGGCAAGATAACGGGGCAAGTAGGAGATCGCGCGAGGGGAGGTACATGGGGCGCTGTGATCGTATCGTCATCGGTCGATAATCCGAGGCCTGAATCAGGGTCAGCGCTAGGAGGGTTCGAATCCGTATCGGTCTCAGCAACAGCAGACGAGTCGGGTATCAAGACAGGCGGCAAAGGATTGGACGGCGTAGAAGGTGGGAAGAGTGGTGTAAGGGGAACTTTAGAAAGAAGGGGGTCCACCAGAGCTTGCCACGGTCCCTGGAACGGGTTCCCGTCAAGGTATAGTTCTTGCAAGAGCGGCAAGAGACATAGCCAACTAGGAAGAGCATGCAGCTTGTTTCTCCGAACGCTAAGAGTGTGAAGGTGGTCGAGGACGGAGAGCGAGTCTGGTAATGTACTGATTCCGGTGGCATCCACAATCAGTACTCGGAGAGCCACTAGATGAGACAAAAACACTGGCAACACGCGCAGCGGGTTGGACGCAATGTTTAGTTCTTCAAGTTTCTCACAGGACCCAAGGACAGGAGGTAAAGCAACGAGAAAGTTGGCGGAAATGTCTAACGCCAGAAGTGAATAAGTGATTTGAGGTAAAGTGTTTGTGAGGAAAGCAGGAATCGAATTGGGAGTGCAAGAAGAACCAATGAGAAGATGAGTGGTACCTAGTGCGGGGCGGAAGCGTCAGCGAGGATGATCAGATTGATTGCTCCATGACAGCGTACCAGGCTCGGCCTTAAGGTGCACAGCTGGTATCCCATCGCCTCTAATAATCATACCTCGTCCTTCCTCAGCCACGATGATTGCGGATGTGCGTTCTTCGCCCCTCCTTTCGTTCCCGTCCTCGTCATCGAAATCGTCTGTTTCGTCGCCGCTGGTTAAGCCGGCTTCATCCCTTTCGTCAACTGTCTGCCAAGCCATATCGAAACTAGGATTCTCCCGAAGTCGGGGTATGCCACTCTCGCGTGGGCTGGTGTTGGTGAGCCCAATGGAGGAAGACCTGGATCTGATGCTGGCAGAGTATTCGGACCAGCGTGTTTGATCTATTGGGGTCCTGCCTGCAGAAGAGGTGGTACCTTCGCCTGCAAGTACCTTGGCAACGTCATCAGATGCGACACCCACTGCAATGCCGACCTCTTCATCCTCGCCTGATACTATTCGCACGTGCCCGTGGTCACTGGGGGCCAGTGCACTTCCTGAATTCGTATACGCTGAAGAGCGCGTCGACGGAGAGGAGGAGCTGGCAGACGAGAGGGAGGGGAGGGCTGCGGATAGCCTGTCTGAAGTACGGGTGTATGGTAAGCGATGTGGATATGGATCCGGGAAGTGGGAAGGGTCGACGGAAGGGACTTTTGGAGGGCGTGCGAAAGAGCGTGGAGGGGAAGAGTCGGAATGAAAGGAAGCTTCACTGTCGGATATAGACCTGGCGAGTGCTGAACGCGAGAACGGGTACGCTGGCTGTAAGGGGGACGGTGCTGGTGAGGGGGAAGCAGAGCCTGAGGGCTCACGTGTGACGCGATCCGCTGCTATCATCGCGCTGAAGGCCTGAGCGGCGTGAAGAGAGGAATGAATGCGGTTTTCACCCAAACCAGGAGGTGGTGTTGGTGCACGTGGCTGGTTAACCACCCAGGGTGGCGAAAACGGAGATGGCAACAATGCGGTAGAATGGGCGGCGAAAAAGCCTATGTCGAGAAAAGAGTCAGCCTGGCTCCCAGTCGAAGGCAAAAGTGTTTTGTAAGCAAATTAAACGCGAAAGCACGCGTTTGAAGGGTGGAAACGGGGTGCGGCGAACTTACGGGGGTGACCCGATTCCGAGTCTATCCAGCTCTGCGAGCGGAGCAATGACTTGTGGTGGGGGTCCATGGTGGGAGGGAGAGGAGGGGGCGGAAGCGGTTTGTCGTCCGGGCGAAGAAAGGAGGGGACTTGTCTGGGTGAGCTTGGTGCTGATGCCGATTGATGATTCCTAGTAGAAGAAGGTACTGAATTAGTAGCGGTCGATATCGAAGTCTTCTGCTACTTACATGGTGCCCGGACCTGAGGAGAAACTTAAAGATAAAACATTTATGTACTCTTCGTCCCCTCCTCAACCTTCTTTATGTAAACGACCCCGCCGACTTTCCCAAGACTTTTTGATTGACTCCAACAGCCCAGCGCCCTTCATCTGATAACTTGTCCCAATCACCCCAGACGACGGCGCCTCGCCCTCGGCACACCTCCCCTTTTGATCGGGTCGTCTCTTCGCTCTAGTGGTATATACTTACAAGTCAAGTCCTTCGTATCAACGACAGACAACCTTACGAAATCGCTCAGGCGTCCTCGTCGTCTCATCTCGACATGAGACATTCCCAGCTACAACACACATTGCAGACTTGGGGTTCCCTAGAGACGCTCCCCTGAAACTCCCAGGGTATATATTTACGCTCATCTCCTCGGTTTTCTCGTTGCCAGTCGACACACAATGCTGTGTGCAAAACTGCCTTGAAACATTCAACTGACAGCGTCCTTGATTGACACTTCCGATGCCCGCGTCACGTTACTGTACATGTCTGCAAATTTATGTACCTTCAGCTCCCCTGTCTGTCTGACATACGCAACCGTCGGTATACTTCCACTGTCACCGTCAACGCAAAAGCATGAACCCACGTGTCGCAAAGGCTAGATTACTAAATTGTGTTTTCTCGTTTCAAAGCCAAGCGTACATAATATCGCGGTATCCGACGCCCTGCAGGGTTCGTAGGAAGGCGTTACACCTAATGCATCTTCGTGCTAAAAATCGTATAGATCGGGTCTATCTGACTGGAAAGCCACTTTCTTCTTGGCTTTCTTTGCCTTCTGGGGGATAGCACCAATCGTGCCTGGCTCGGTGCTTTGACATGATATATCACCCTCCGATTTATGGCTCTTCATATCCGCACGAGCCGCTTCGAGCTCTACTGGGACGCTGGCAAATTCGGCTATATTTTCCTTGTCACTGACGTACGTGTGAACCAGTGGAGCTTCGTCTGGACCAATCGCTGTTGACGAGGGCGTAGTCCGCCGTTCTGCGACACCCCCCTCCAAATCAAGATGCATTGTCTCAAAAACAAGCCGCTTTCGCGTACACTTGAACGCAAGATTGTTTTCCCCAGTACCAACATTTGCCGCCGCAGATGACGACAATCCACGAAGGGTAGAATGTCTGTCGCTCGTGGGGAGGATGCTATGCGGCGCGGGTAACTTATGGATCTGTACCAAGCCATGGTGGGAAGGAAAAAGTGCTGTAAGCGCCGGATTCGCTGTCGGCCGGTCACCACACGTTCATACATAAGAAATTTTATGCGCACCGCCAAAGCCTGACATCGAGATAGCTCCATCGGTCAACCAGCCAATCTTCTGGGTCCATCCAGGCTGGATCCATCTGTCCGTGCAAAGTTGAGGAGCAAAGGAGACGCAAGCACAGGAATGAGGATATTGACGCAACAAATGGCGCAAGGAATATAGAAAACGTAATATACCCTGCGATACCGAGATGTCAGATAGAATCAGACAACAGATGGGTTTCCTACCGTTGGATGGTATTCCCCCCACGCAGGTGATCCTAGGTTTAATATACAAAGCCGAACGACTTGAGTGGGTGGTGTAGTCGCAAGGACGTGCTTTATCTGTCTCATCAGGACGTCCATCGATGGTACACCACTGCTATCCGCTGTTGGGTTCAACAGCATGAGTCGCTCCAAGCCGCAGGCTACGTCTATCACAGATTCAGGTATACGACAACTGAGATCGAATGCTGCACAAAAACTATCCGCAGATCTGGGGTTGATGGTTACTGATCCTCCGTTTTCCTCGCCCAAGAACTGGTACGTACTGGTTTGTCACCGTCGTCTCGAACCTTTTCATTTGTCCATAGCGCCAAGCGATATTTATTTTGTCCCCAGTCTGGACTGCATCATCTTCATCCACCACGGGCACGGTCAGACTTGAGTTTGCGGTAGGCACCCACATGCACTCCTTCACAAATTGCAGCGCATCCTCATGGACGACGCATACATTGTGGCCACTCGCGATACCTTGAGCAACAAAGTACTTTTGTACCAACTCGCCGTATGCAGAATGGGGATCGGGTGCAAAGAACGCAAGCAAACATGATAGGGGAACACCTCCACCTAGGATATCATCAAGAGAAGGAATACCAGAAGACGTCAGTACTGTAGATATCGATGTAGGACACGTGTGGGTCCCCGGTGGAAGAACAACTTGTTTAGATGGTGTCTTGCGCTTGAACGAAGACATTTATGCGTGTCACAGTCACAACATAACCGGATATGTCTGCGAGTTGAATGGACTGCTTCAAGCGCAGAAACATGTATTTACGTAATTTGCAGGAACCTTGGACTCAACCCTTGACAAAATCAAAATAACAAGAATCTCGCGGCACATGAACTAGTCGAGGTTGTTCAATGACATCTCCCGTGCCTTGTTAACCAGCTCCTCCAATCGAGGTCCTGCAGCGAGTTTATGTGATCCGGACTCAAACTCCTGAGCCAGACCATACATCTTTTCGGCCTTGACGAAATCCCTTCCAATGACCCTGATGGTGAATCCGTTGGAGGCGTTTGGGAGACGGGTGGTACTTATGGGTCGTTGACCCGGTCGCTGGAAAGGATTAAACTCGACTGGATATTGCCGTGGCCTCACTAAGTCCTCCAGTTGAGCCGTGTTCATCCGTGGCGCTAAACTTGGAATCGCATGATGGATTATCTTGGCGAACGAGTCACTTTGCACCTCGGCAGATTGTTCGGCGTACTCTGTCACACCGAAGGGCATGTCCTCTAGGTGGCAAAACAGAATAGCGGACCCCCAAGCCTTGTAGCTGAGCAATCCGGCATTGAGGGCTATGATCGCGTCAGGGAAGTTGTCTGTGATTGAAGCGAAGCGTGGGTCCCAGTTCTCGTGCTCCCCGTCAAGATAAATCGTCAAGGTGCTCTGACCCATGGATTTGGGCCCCTCGTACGTGTAAACTGGTTCGTTTCGTTTGGCCCTTCCAGCAATACTTTTCTTCGGCGCTTTTTGCACTACGCTGTGCACAGCATAACCAAAGAATGTAATCTTAATGTCTGTATGTGGCAGCAACAGCGCTAACTCCGAGAAGCTACCAAACCGTTGAGACCCGAAGAAGATGGATAGCGGAGAAACTCACAGAGGAAGCATATTGAGCTCAACTTCCGCTCCGAGATAATGGACATGAAGCCTTTGTCGCCGCTCGGGAGATCCACTGCCTGGACTTGCGACATTTAAGACGTTAACTAGCAGATGGTACACGCTAAGAGGATAGTGCATAATGATTGCGGCGGGAGACTCGAAAGGCAGAGAACGCCATTGGTGCCACGAGTTCCAGTCGACCACATTAACCGAGGATGCGATCTGCGGTTCACATCCAGGTTCAAATTGCAGCTTAGGAATCAGTCTATCTTCGAGCTTCCATCCTGCCTTCTCATCGAGATGCTGATCAAGAAGCAGCAAGTACCCATCCTGGTAACGTGCAACTGGATCGACGCTCAACGGACTGTTGTGGTTACCAATGGTGTTTGGTTGAAGTTGATGGGGAGCGCTCCCGCCTGCTTCGCTCCAATATCCATAGCCATTGGCTCCCAGGACATCATAATAAGCACGAACGATCGGCTCAGCAAAGGTGCCATCCGACTCGACCTTCCCCCAAGGAAACAGCTGGAGAATGGCACGCACTTGCTGTACTCTTAGCATGTGACGCTGTAGGATGTACAATGTAGTGGTTGTACGCTTTATCAGATCTAACGTTACTAACCTTGTTTTTTTCGCAAAAACATTTGTGGCCTTGGGTGCCAAGTCGCCCGGCTTTCCAATCCGCGACTTGACACTGCAACGCAGCTAGTCTTGGCGACACCGATTCCCGGGGTATACGAGACACACCTTTTTCGAGCAGTAAACGGCAGACTTGCACGCCGAGCAGACCAACGGCTATCGATCACGAATAAGCAAACAGCAGTTATCCAACATTCAACCAGATTCATCACCTTTTGTAACATAGGCCCACCACAGGCAAAACAGGTCGGAAAAATACTGAAATCCAACTTGTCTGGTTGACCATCCGGACGTGACCTTTCTTCTCTAAGTTTGGCCGCTCCTGAGTAGGTTATGCGGTTGAGGTCCTCCGCAGTTGGCCATGGCATCTCAGGTGTCTTCTTGGACGACATGATGAGAACTAGGGAGAATTTATGTATGACGCAGCTGGGGTGGATGTCCAAGTTCAGGTGGGCTTAGGGCAATAGAGCTTGAAGCCACGCCGCATACACAAATTTCATTAGCATTCGCCACATGGTCGCTTGTCAATGACCCATCTCTCGTTTCTTCATGCTCGCCGGGTCAAACTGCTGAAAAATGTTACAGTGGGATGTTTACACGTAGGCCATCTGGTCTCAGTCTCAGGTTCGCCCATTGCTGACTCAGTGCAACACAGGCCGTCAATATTGCTTGTCTCCTCCACCTCTTCAAGGAATATATCGGAAGCCCTTGCTTGGTATGTTTACTGTGGTCTGCTTCTTCTCTGATGTTGATAATACAGACAGACGGACGGCCCTTCCATGCTCCCTACGTTCGAGACCTCAGGAGAAATTGCCATTGAAAGTATTGTGTCACACCGGCTCTCACCATATAGCTTGATTCGAGGAGAATTGATTTCACTCAAATCGCCGCTCAAACCAAACAGAATCATCTGTAAACGGATCATTGGCCTCCCAGGTGACGTTGTATGCGTCGATCCAACGGGTTTGAAAGCTCCGTCAGACGAACATGTTATCGTTCCAAAAGGTCATATTTGGATAGCGGGGGACAACGCGGCGTGTTCGACTGACTCGAGAGACTATGGCCCTGTCTCAATGGGTTTAATAAGAGGCAGAATCATTGCCAGGGTATGTTGCTTCGGTGTGTTGCATGGAAATGTTTACTGCCTCTCAGTAGGTGTTTCCTTTCAGCAGATTCCATATCTTTGCTCGTGAAGGCACATACGTTGATGAACGCGATGGCCAATAAACGATTTAGTGAGCCATTCCTACGCGGATGGTGCGGTATATATACATCGACGTGCCATCTCAGACATTATCGAACAAAGTTCATCGAGTAACCACCTTGACCATTTGGATCAAACTTGAAATTATCGGTAGAAAGCCCGAATTTTCCTAGGGAATATAAATACCATGTCTTAGATGAAAATGGGAGGCATACCGAGGATGGTGTTTCCGAGACCTTTCAACTTGTCCATCGTCTCGGCTGTCTCTTTTTCCTGAGCTGCTCGCACGCGGGGTTCTAGGGATTGGAGAGCTTTTCTCATCTGTATCAGTTCTGCCGAGCCGGGTGGAAGCAATTCCGTCAGCAGTTTGAGATCTGATTGTTTTGTCAATGAACGTTACAAGCTGACTCGATGCGGGAGTCAGACCTTGCTGAGCGCTAGAGAGTGATGCCCATGTGCCAATCTTGTCGTTGGATGTTGCCCTTCGCTGCAGTGCTTTCATATAGTGTGGGTCATCCTCGAGAGCTGGAATCCGTTGTCCGAAATGGCGAAGGTATCAGACAAATGAACTTGCCTCGAGAACACGCGTCTACCACCCCTTTGTGATCTTCCTGAGTAATTGGCCTGATGAGATGGATGACGGACAAAACTCGGCCAGCTCACCAACTTGGATAGGCATGCGCCAATATTCGCATACAACACTGCCCGTGCTTTCGCGCACTCTGGATGCAATTGGGTTGGGACATCTGTCACGGTAGTCAGACTGGGTTCTGCGACTGATGGTTGTTGGCTGGGTCCCGGGGGATCTTCGTGAGCATCGGTATCATGGTCCAGATCTTTCCCACTGGTTGATCGCTGTTGCGGAGGCAGATGGCTAAGCGCTGTTCTGTATGGCACTAGAGCTTCGCTCCACTTGGCTGCCTTGAACAATTCGTTCCCTTCAAGCTTGAGCTGGCTGGCTTTGTCAAGGCTATCCTTTGCATCCGCAGTGTCAGAGTGTTTCGATGATCGTTATAAACACCGTACCCTGATATCAACTGAGCACGGATCCATCTCTGTGGATCTGGTGAAGTGAGACTTGCTTGCAAAGCGGGAAAGATCGGTGGCATTTGTAGCCGTGTCATCGACATGGCTACAATCCTGATAAACCTCTCCTTTGCTCTGCTTAGGCTTCATCTTTCTCTGTTGTTCCAGCTCGCTGTGCGAGCTGAGGATACTATACTTCGAACTTCGTCCTTTCCTCGTCGCTCCTTTTTCTCCTTTCGACCGCGTTCACTCCTTTAAATCGTCGGCGCAGGTCGCTTTCACTCATGCTATCGACCAGTCCATCCATTCCTTCCATACGCATCACTCCTGCACCCAAGGTCCACCCAGAACCTTATTCCCCGATACCCTCCTCGAAGCCCGATGCAGAGGATGATGCGTACAGAGCGAAATGGTTGTCGGTGCCGCCCATTACATTGCCATGGCGGTTCTCTCCTTTGCGTCCCGCAAATCCCCAAAAGGGACTTGGCCCGGACCAGCTCAATTCACTGATCAATCTGTCGCGTGACCAGAAAGCCAGGTTGGGGGAGCAGATAATGTCTGATCTCCGCAAGGAGCGGGTACTCAAGAATCAGAGGCTTAAACAACGTATGAGCTTTTTCGTACTGGCGCAAGGTGCTTTATTCACGAAAAGCTCGAGGACAGTCGAGCGACGCGCGATCTTCCTGTCCAAAGTCAAGGCTATCGTTTGTGATACACCCCTAAGGTCACCGATCCCTATCTTGCCTTGTGCCTTTGAATCCGGAACTGTGGAAAAAGAATCGATAGATCGATTTCTCCCCGAGCCCGGGGTCGAGTGAGGGAGCAGAGCCGTCCCTTACCCTCTATGATCAACCTTTTCCGAACTCAAAGTCCTCACATACAGGTCGTGCTGGGACGCTTGAGATGTGAAACATGACCTCGGGCGTCGTGGTCAACCACACAAGTATTGCAGTGGATGGACGCGGCGAATTGACTTTGATAATGTTTTAATATTACGGGCGGTATCAGAGATAATTAACTAGTACTGTTAAGGCTGTTCAGCATGCCAGACCTGGACCTGTATACGATTTGCGTCTTTTTAGCTACAGGCAATCTTGTTCTGTCAGCGTGTGCCCGTCGAAAACTTTTTCATAAGAATATGGAGCATCAGAACCTGTCATGGTCGTGATTGATTCTTGTGAGTCATGTCAATTTAACGTGAGAGAGTGAGAGACTTGAAATAGCTGATTATAGTTCAAATGATTTGTTTGTCTACTATACGCCAAGTACAATCGACGGGTAATACAGTCGCGATTGTATTCTTGGCTCAGATGTCTGACATGTGTGCGCATTGTTCTGGATCATTTCCACGATTGTACGGTTCGCCATCGGTGTTCGCGGGAATCAATAACAGTTGGAGGAAGGTCGGGGGGTGGCGTTGGCGCTTTTCCACGAAGCCGGGTAATAACAGCAACTCGTTGGTCTGCAATGGCCATCAAGAGCCGTGCTCTATGGAATAGTTCCATGAACTCACTGTAATCAGTTCTAACATATTCATCCATCAGCTCTTCATCCGAATCTGCGAGGGGGTCTGTAGATGTCACGACATGCCAAGCATCTGTTCGCAGATGACACCCGTTCGTGATAAACACAAGTCGCTGATACCAGGTACTCACGCTGAAGCATGGACCGCTGTGGTCCACGCGAACCACTACCAGCGGGTCTGTCTGTCGGAGCTTTCGAAGGATAATCAGGGCATAAAACTTGTTCAACTAACCTGTATGTTGTGATGAAGGCGCGGGTCGTGGAGGCGGCAAATAATGAATATAAGGCTTCTCTCGGGGACCATCTTGAGGTTGCCTTGATGGACGGGAACGATATGAGCTAGATTCTGCCACTGCACCCCGTCAGTAAGCCCCTCGCGGATCAGTGACCATCAAATAGTACCTCTCTGCAACGACGATGTGGCCACATTTTTCGTCTTCTTTTCATTTTCAAGGGAGTTCACTAGACGCTGCAAAAATATATTACGCTCTGCAGACATGGTCCTTCCCCACTCGATTTCTTCCGCGGTGTCGACGTTCTCTTTGGCCAACTCGGCATCTGTCAGACGTCTCAACCATGGAACTTTTCCGGGATTCTGGCGCGAGTACTCGTCGTCGTAGGGATTTGGCTGATCAGGACCCTCGAGGTAATGAAATACTAGCCAAAGAAAGGCCCTCGCTCGGTCGGTGGAGGATATGTTGATCGGAAGAAAGATATCAAGGAAGTTCAGTGGCGGATCAAAATGAGTGGCAGCGAGGGGCTTGGCAAGTCAGCAAGAACTCGCTCCTTGTCTTACGAGTGGATAACAAGAAGAAACTTACAGCGGCATGATTCGCGAGAACGAAGATCAAATTAACTACACTTGTCGGAGGAAGCTGACGTGCACGCTGAAGGGCTCGCTGTGAAACTCGGATGGGGGTAAAGAGGGCGAATACGTACGCTCTTGTCGAGAATCTCTTCCGGGGTAGATGGTGGCATCGACCTGAGTTCTGAAGGAAGGAGGGCTGCTTTCAGACAATTCTTGATGCGGGGCGCATCCTGAGCGTTACCGTCTGTCTTCTGCAAAGACGGGACAGGATGGTAGGTCCTGAGCGCAGTCTTCATTTCCGGAAAGACTAGGGGAATGGTGAGATCGAGTGGCCATGCACGATCGGTGGCAACCATGCATACATGCCATTGTTGTATTGATGCGTCCTACGTTGGTCAGCAAAGATATCTTGGCTAGTTCGACGGCAAAAGCAGGCTTCTCGACCATTTTATCCTTGAGGACCTTTGAGCATTTGCTGGAGTGGTATAAGGCGTTGACGTAGAGATCGCGGAAGTTGACCCTGGAGGAAGTGCCTGGCGCTTGGCTGGTGAAGACGGGTTTGGTGTCTGAGAAGATGTGGTCGAGAAGATCGAACTGGACATCCTCGCGTGTGAGTGGCTCAGCATCGTTGCGCTTGATGGGAAGCGCCTTACGACTGAGGTACCCCACGCTAATCAATGGCAGCGGTGAGCGAGAACTACGGAGGAGCTGCAATGGACACTCACAGCGGAGCATGCTCGTGTGGCCAGCTAGAATGGTCGGTGGTGGATGACATGGAAGACACGAGGCCGTGCGGCGTGAGGCGGGCGATCGACTAGCCTCAAAGTGTTACTACACTCCCGCGTATTCGCACGACTCCAGACATTGGCGCCATCCAGTGGTCCCGCTGACGGTCCTACCACCGTGCGACCAAGCGGGCCAACGTGGCCAGTGTAGGACACGTTGCTCGGCGACACGAACAACGGGGCCCGTCGCTGTTATCGACGACTACGGACTTGCACACACGTCGTGGACATCACGTAATTGCACTTTTTTGCTCACGGTCCCAACGCAGCCCCAACATCCAACCCGATGGACTCCAAGAACACTTCAGAGGCTCTCAGTGCAATGGATGGCCTTGGTTTCGACGATACGAGCAAGGTGTGTCTCGGCCTTCACTTCTTTGAACCCATTTACCATGACTTCCCTCCAGAAGGAAATACAGTCCGCTCTTGTGCAGGGCCAGAGACAGGCTCAAGCCCATAGCCAGCTCCTCGCCTTCACAAGCATGTGTTGGGACAAGTTGAACCACTTCTCCTTCCCCTCATAAGCACCTTGCTCATATTTAATAGGTGTATAACCGGGGCCCCCGGTAGCCGTTTCGCTCGCGGCGAGGAAGCATGCATCGTGAATTGCATAGAACGCTTTGTGGACACTAGCGAATACCTGCTCGGCCAGATTCAGAGGCAACAACAGCTGCAACATGCTCAAAAGTCATCCTGATGACCATATATTAGATTTATTTATCCCGTACTCGTTCATCTACGTGTACATTACAGGGTACAATATGCTAAAATGTCTAAATTACTAAAGTACATAGTCGAGAAGCTTCTTACACCAGTATACCATAAGTAATGGTGCGAAGAAACAGAAAGCCTGAGCAATTTCGGACGTTTTCCGCAGCTTCAAAGGAATTTCCACTGGCCTCTGACCACCCAGAGATTTACCCGTTTCCAAGAATTTGGTGATGTAGTCATCTTTCTCAGTCCATAGCTTCCGGAGCCACGTATCGAATATGGTCTTCTCGCATTCAGAAAGTTCGGTACTAGCAGGGCCGTCCACGGGTCCGTTTGCGCTGACTGATTTACATTTACCTATGGGCACATCTTTGGCGACGTCGAACATGCGGAGGTGAATGTGAACGACTGGAGGAGGCACGCGATCACAAAATATCGATCGCAAGGTGTAGTAAGACTGCCCATACCCCTGGGGCGGAATACCTTATGCAGAGTGAACAGTGAGACTTTGTCTCCTCAAGAGCCTGCATCACCATACCTGGATAAATAATTGTCATATCAAGCAATCTGAGCTCGGGTAGTCGAGGGGCGAGTGAACGTAAGCTATAATGGAGCCCTGTCGAACGGGGCAGGAGCACGTTATTAAGGTCTGGCTACCCCCAACCGTCAGCCACATGACAGGAAGGGAATGCCGCGACACACAGTTCCTATCTTCTCTGCATACTTGTTGCTAATCGGTCGCGTATCTTGGCTCACAAGGGTCCCCTCGGGAAACAGAAGGAATGTGAAAGGTTTGTTTTCCTCCTGTGCCTTCATTCCAAGTTTGGAAAGTTGCCTCGCCAGCTGGAGCCTATCGTGTGCCCATGAACGGACAAGGAATATGAACCTATAAATCTGCATGGCCTGCAGTAAATTTAGTAATTTGCCAACTAACCCATGGCAAACCATACCGGCCCCAAAATAGGAACCCATTTAAAACTCTTCTTCAGGACTATGAAGACGTCATTGGGGAGACGCGCAAAGTACAGTAAGCACCAGATGTACAGCCAGTCCGAGTATACCTAGTAGCGCAACTGGATTAATAAACGTTGATATTTACGCCATGACGACATGCCCTTACTTGGTGATTCGAAATGATGACAGACTTTGGAGGCAAGTGCAAAGCGGTGACCTTTCCCGATGCATCGCGTTCCACCAGGCACCGAATCTCTTCCTCGGTAAGCTTGCCCTGACCCTCGGTTTCAAAGGTAACGGACAGATTGGTCGGAGCGAACCACTGGTTCATCAGGTCTGCAATGTCAAGACATGGCTCTCACACGCGTCACGTGGCAATTCCAAGAGCGACGCACTAAGTAGGACTGCAAAAGTGCCCTTGGTAAACCTGACTCCTTCGTCATACAGCTTATTTGAATAAGGACCCGGTACAAGCTTCAACGGGAGAAGAAAAAATAGTTGGAACCCATGGATCATGAAGCAGCCTGAAAAGAACAGCGACAGAGCGAGCAATCCATGCAGCGTCTGTATCCATGTCCTAGGGGGCCTTGAGCTAATGGGAAGCTGATGGAGTAGATGGGAGGTATGAATGGTCATGACAGCAAGTAGGCAGAGTAAGTCGTGGCAGAGAAGTTGAACGGTAGTCTATTTGAACAGCAGCCTCATGGACAGCCAATGTGTGCGCAAGACGCCGGCAAGACACATGTACTAAAAATATACTACGAACAAAGTCCGACTTCCGAAATCACACGACTCAGCAAACGAATGGTTTACCAATTGTGCCTGCTGCGTAGGATTGGTAAATTGACTGCAGGGCGACGTTAATCTCGGCAACAGATTCGGCCGGAATCCACTTTCCTTGACGAATACGTATGTTCCGGCAACACAGATGAATGCACCCGCTAAAATCGTCCCAACAGCAAGCGTCGTCCCAACAGGCCGTCGCCTAAAGCCGTCTATACCCCCCTTGAGGTGATAGGTATCAAATAGCCAGAAGAATCCAGCCAGACCATAGGTGTACCACACCGCAAATAGTGCAGCTATGATCCCGATAAGGTACGAGAAAATTGGAACTGCAACGGCCAAGACCACGCCAATCATGACACTGATGAAGCACAGTGATGTCCATACCGTCCAGCCGAGGATTGTGTGCGAGTGAACATGTTTAGAATGTCGAAAGAGCCGAACGAATATGACCTTCGCGGCCGTGTGCACGTAAATGCCCCCAGCACTGGTTCGGGTGTGAGAACAGACAAGAAACAGATATGGTGATACGCACAACATAAAGTTGAAGAACGCGATTCCAAAACACGCCTTTGCCCATTTGGGGGGCAAGGAAAAGAAATTGGGAGATTGTGTGGTGTTGCCGATATAAAGGTAGTTGATGACACAGTATACGGTATAAAAGACAGTCGCGAATCCTTGCAAGCACCACGCAGCCTGCAATATCTCTCAGTACCTTGATTATCAGATACCTGATGTTAAGTAAAACCTTCATAGCATCCTGCGGTCGCTTCATCTCCGAAATCAACATAAAGAACCTTAAGGCTTGGTTAGCAGGTGCTTGGGCTGTGAGCTCGTCAGCGTCGCGCACATAAAATGGCCTGTGAACCATGAGCCAGTATATTTCCGGGCGTAGATGACACGTACCCGCATAGGCATATACCTGTTTGGATGCGGTCATCACCAACGATATCCGGGAAGAGGAATGACTCACAGGATTGGCGATGGATGCGAATGCGTTTTCAAAGCTGGTGGGGATTGTGACACTGATCACGCGACCAGGCAATGGGTTCGTTCCGGCACCAATCATGGATAGGATACCTGCGATAGTAATAGTAGCAGCGCTCAGGAGCGCCATCCACGTCAAGCGATCCAAAGTGCGGGGAAGTGAAATAAGCAAAGCTATTGCACCACAAATTAGTACAAAATAAGTGCTACACATTCGGCCGTCGAAAAGTGTGGTCAAGGCTTGCTGGCCGCTGAGGAATACGGCACCCTGAATATAGATGGGGATGGGTGGGACCGGGACGGTTGCAATATGCACTTACGGCGACGGAAAGAGAAAAAATTATTGTTCCCCCGAGGAGTATTTCGCGGCCGATCGGACCGAAGAGGATGTATCCCGCGTCTCCTGCAGGGTTGATGAATGGGGGAACGGCGAAGGGGGAAACATGGCAGACAGACCCATAGTGTGCACATTTGGATGGTTTAGCTTGAAGTCTATGAGTAGCTTGGCAGTGAAGAGACCAAACACGCCCAAGAACACGACAAGGACGAGAGCTGGTACAATGCCTTTGGAATGGTGAGAGACAGATCAAAGATAAATGATTCGACATGCCCACTACGGCGAGCGTGTTGGGGAGAGAAAGTATTCCGTTGCTCACGATCTCTGCTATCATGAGCAGGGAGACGAACTACGGCAAGTAAGGGGGATGTACTACGCGGTGAAGTGAACGCGCTCGCGAACCTGCCAACTGAGAGTCTTGTAACGGATCTGATGGTGCTCGTCATCCTCGAAGACATCTTTCACGGCGCTCTTCTCCTGCAGGGAAAGTAGAATTTGCTCACTCTCGGGCAGCATGTGGACGAAAACGCGAAAGGGAAGCGAACACTATCGTCCTTGGCTGCGCGAAAAAAAAAATAATTAACAATTAATCGTCCCTGGACCGTCCAAAGTGCTCTTCTTCTCCCGCCCCTGCCCCCGCCCCCGCCCTGCTTCCTCGTCGCCCGCCCCGCTCCCCATGTCCGCCCTCCCCGACGCATACACTCGACCGGACCGTTCTCCAAGAATGATCGACGCCCCTCACAGACACGTCCCCCTCCATCCACGCGCAAAGCCCCTCCATGTCCATACCGCCCACACACTCCATTCCCGCCTCCAGCCGAGCCCTCCTTCGCCACCGTCTCCGGACGCTCTCAGATCTCACAAATCGCATTCTCGTCGTCCCGCAGAACATGACAGGGGCAGCACAAGGGCCGCAGACTCCTCGCTCACGTTCCCTTCCCCGGATCACTTCCCCGACCCCTCCAGCTTTCTCTCCGGCGGCGACCTCACTCCTCACCACCATCGTTCTCGAACAAGGACAGGACCCTCCTCCTCTAACACCAGATGGTACGACCGTCCCGTCCCGCCCTTGAGGTTCTCTGGAGCATCTAGTCTGGAGGACCCTCCACCGACACCCAACGACGTCACCTCCATCAGTGGTCTTCCCGTCATGAATTTTCCCGTCTTCGTCGCCGCTCCAATCTCAGGCGTCGAGACTTTGGATGCCTTGGTGGACGGTATGAACGGTCTGGCTGGTGTATCTGTGGAAGACCTTTTCTCGCGCAGCCCCTCAAGCTCTCGTTTTCCTGGTCACCACTCTCTATACCAACCGCCGCTCCCTGCGCCTCCTCCAGGCGTGGTCCTTGGCAAAGGAAAAGGCAAAAGGCGCGATAGAACCGTCGCATCCGACGACGATGATATACCAAAACCCCCACGTCCGCGTCACCGCCATAACCCTGTTTCCAATTCCTCCCGCCAAGTATCTACATCAACAATCACAGTTGATTCTACTTCGTCCGACAACGTCGTATCTACTCTCAGCGACGCCAGCGACCACACACCTGTCAATACCATACAGCCCACGGAGCGTCCACGAACTGTAATCCCTTCTATATCAGAAATTATCCGCAACCATACCCCACATACACTGGAACGAGCGCGCCTTCCACTCGTACATATCCCGAGTTGTGGTCCTAGCAATGGAAATCAGTCAGCAGCCCCCGAGGAAGATGAATCCGAACCAGAGCCCGTGACACCTGTCGAGGAAGCCGAGCTTCTCAGTCGTTCCTCCATGGACAGTATTGAACACGAAGTCAGGCAGACATACAACAACCAAAAAAATTCGCAAGTGATAGCTCAACCTCACAATGGTTTTCGTGCTCCTCCCCTAACTATTCTCCCTTCAAATACCTCCGATGCCTCCAGTGTCCGTTTTGGCCCCCGTGCTGGCCCTTCAGACACGTATAGCTCATCTCCAATACCTTCCGCTCGTGCGTCACAGCAATCATTTGACCCAACTCAGTTCTCTACATCTCCAACATCCACATCACAAGCAATCGCCGAGTACCTGCGGTCTGCACGCTTGACGACACTACTGAAGCTCACTCGATACCCACACGCTTCATTAGACCACCCTCTCACTGTGAGCCTCGCAGACATGGGTGACCCGAATGGCTTTCCCCTCGTCGTGTTTCTTGGATTGGGCTGCGTAAGACATGTCATGGGTCTTTATGATGAAATGGCCGACTGCCTAGGACTCCGATTAATTGCTATTGATAGGTAAACTAACTTTCGACCACCACGTTGATTGAGAGCTCACTCTGAACGATAGATGGGGACTTGGTCGCACTGAAGTGCCCCGATCAAAATCTGCACGTGGAATTATAGAATGGGCCTCTGCTGTGGAAGAGGTACTCGATCGACTCCAAATCTACGAGTGTAGTGTGATGGCCCACTCTGCCGGGGCTCCTTATGCGCTGTCATTTGCAAACCGCGTACCTGAGCGCATCAGGGGTGATCTCTGCCTACTGGCTCCGTGGATCGGCGGCGGCGAAGGTGGTATGAAACTTTTTATTATTATTATATAGTTCCCGACCATTGAGATCGATCTTTAGGAAGCTACAAGTGGTTGAAATACGTTCCCAATGGCATCTTGAAGACCGCGCAAGCTGCAGAATGGAAAATACAAGCATGGATGCTTGGCAAGCCCCCAACGATCGCCTACCGCGGGATAGGCTATACGGCCCTGCCGTCTCCAAACACGGTGGATCACAACCATTCGGATGCTACCGCAGATTCCGACTTATTGTCACACCCCGAACAATTGATCAAGCCCAATGTCAGTGTCTATCCGTCTCAGTCAGACATGAGGAGGCGCATGAGCATTACTTCGAGTTTGTTCAGTGAATATGACGATCTAAGGGACTTCGATGGTCGGTTCGGGAGCCAAAGCACACTAGGAGCAAGGTCTATGAATCAGCAAACGAGGCGAAAAGCTTCTAGGGGCATTCTTCGCCGACTGAAACCATCCAAGTCTGCATCTCATTCACAACCTCCATCACCGGCAGCGGATACGACACATCAATCAAGTGTTGGGAAGAAATTGAAAACCCTTCGTTCTATGGGATCACTCAAGGGCCGAGCAAACGCCAATGGCCTCAAGGCCGACAAGGCGAATTCAACTAGCCCACGGCTCCCTCAGCCTATCTCTGTTGACGTCGGGTTAGGCTTGACCGGCTTCGACTGGAATGATGGGCCTGCAATTCGTGCGTTGACGCCACCTCCGGAGAAGGTACAAATGCCAGGGAAGCTAACAGATCCACTAGTTGAAGCCGTAAAACCACTCATTTCGAGACGGGCAGGACGGCGCTCGATATCGTTCAGTACCACCAGCCCGGCCGACCCAAGGTCTAGCTCCCCGAGTATAATTTCATCGCCGAGGAACAGCATTCTCTCCTCTTCGCATAGTGCTGTGATCACGACCGCCTCGAGTTCATACCAGGCCACCCTCGGAAACGCTCTCATCGCTGCATCCCATGCTGAGGCTTCGAAGGGTACGCACAGTGACCTATTACAGATCCTGAACCACGACAATCGACCTTGGGGCTTCTCGTATACGGACTATCCTCACCGGGTCCGCGTATGGTATGGCGACCGAGACGAGAAGATCGCAGAAAATGCGGTGAGGTGGATGGAGCGGACGATGAGCGAAGACCGATGCGACGTGAAGGTTGTCAAGGGTGCCGACCATGCACTCATGTACAAGAGCTCCGTCGTGGTTGAAGTCCTAGAGTGCGTGCGAGAATTCTGGTGAATTTGGCGTTGACTGCCCAGCGTTCCTATTGACATCATTTACCCCTGCTTCATTCTTATCCATCTCTCGGTCGAACGTATTTAGCTTTCTACCCCACTCATATGTCCTAATTCTACCCACGGAATACCCTTCGTTCATTGACGAAAAGCCTTATTTATTCGTGAATGAGCTTCGTCTTCGTTTGACTACACATTGGAAGGAACTTCAACAATGTACTACTTTTCCCTAGTTCACAACTGATACTTCAGTATTAATGTTGCTTAGACATCGTTACAGTAATGACATGGCCGACATTAGATAAGGCAAACATAGATGACTCAGTGCTGGATGGCACTCCTCGCCTCTAGGCCTCGAATGAGCAATAGTCGCGCCTCCGATGGATGTGCAGGACCGAAATGGTAAGCAAGAGCCTCCATCAGGGGGATCCGTCGTTCCTCATCGATCTCGATTAGAACGCGCGAGAACACTTGAGACATTTACAGTAAACGTTCTCGACGGAATCAGCGAAAAGGGGACAAAGGAGAAGGTGCCCGCGGACGAAGCTGAGCCATGAGTGCAGAGACATGAACAAAAACACGAACTAAAAAGTTTTCGGAGGATCTGACTAGTCCGAGTCCGCGGGAGAACGTCACTCGTCTGGCCGCATGTAAATCACTGATGCTAAAAATAAGTGTGGTTTGGTCAAACCTTGGATTGTGGGGCCCTGACATGCATACATGTCTTCTTGGACTCGTTGGCATGCACACGATGATATCGTCGGATCGTGGCACGAGCAGGCTCGAGTGCAACGAGTGCTGACCGTGACGCTGGGCCGGGAAGCGCCAGCGGCACGAACCCGCGGCCAGGTCAATCTACGCAGGGCAGGTCCCCCCAAATCAGATCATCATTTTCGGTTGCCACCAGTCGCCCGTCAGGTGGAGGAATCCGGTACACACAGTCGCTCCATCGTCATGACAGACAAGACAGAACTACCCAAGAAAAAGGCAGCTGCCAGCCCGGGCAGAGCAGAAACCGTGCAGGACACGCCTCCAGCAACGGCCAGGAAAAGGAAAGCTGGGAGAGCAGGAGACAACAGAGAGGCACTATCAGCGCACGAAGTCAGGCGTGTCGTTACTCACGCCGAGCCGGCCCCGAGGGGGGGCCAGGGTCGTCGGTCTGACCGTATGTGTCTGGGCGTTCTGCTATGATTTTCCATGTTCGCTGAGAAATTATTCAACAGTCGTGCCTGTTCACCCAACGGCACTTCCACTGGAACGCCAACGCCAAAGACACATACAGACATTGCCTGCGCATCGCCGGATGTCTACGGACGCGCACCGGGCTCGCAAGTCCAACATGTCTGCTCCAGGTTCACGATCCCTCAGAGCTAGACGGGCCAGCGTGCCCCCAGGACCGCCTCGGACGATGCTACAGCGTACGTATGTTCCCGCTATGCCCCCGCGCTCGTGTCTTACTCGGCACATTCGTAGATGCTTGGCATACGGTACTCAATTCCGACCCATTGGTGGATTCTGATGAGGAATGTCCCGACGAACACCTTCGGCTCGACTACAGTGGGTTCCTTTGCCTCGCCGCGTGTTTACGTGTTCTTATCCAAAGATCCAGATCGACGAATGCAGGTGATAACGCGTCTGCGAGGACGTCCCCCAACACCCGAACTGGAGCATAATCAGCCAACGCCAACGTAGCCTTTGCACTATATAGGACTGAGTTTTGGCAAAATTTCTTGTATTTGATTCATGAGGTCCAGATCGCAGAACGCGCCCATTTCACCATTACCATTTCAAAGAGAATATTATAGTGAAATCGAAGAGGATGGAATAAGTTGCGACGAAGAAGAGCCGTCACAGACAAACCATGTCAAAGGTGAAAGTCAGATGAAAGAACAGATGTCGTTGAACAGTCTAGTCCCAGATGAATAAAATACATATGCGTCACGAAAGGAAGAGACTACATCGTCACAACAAAATCCACTCCAATTTCTAATCATTCCGCGAGCCACTTCTCGCATTTCTTCGCGTACTTGTCCAACAGCTGGGCAAGGTCGCGGATGACGAACGTTAGAACAACACTGGCAAAGAATTCCGAAGCGCGTTTCAGCTTGACTTCCGCGGCTATTCTAACATCAGCAGGAAACGCGGTATAAATAGGTGCCATGGGTTGCGAAGACAGCGCTTTTGAATGTTCATCGAGCAGTTGAGCATGCGTGAACAGTCTACCTAATCCAGTCACGTATGCCGCGGGCGAGTCGAGGCTGTCGTACCCGGTAAGCTTTCTAATATATACGGAGATAACAAGACAGCAGGTACTTTTTACCGTTCGTAAATTTGTCGAATTGTCGAGTCAGTTTTCCACCCCATGATGTCACCTAGCAGATCATACTTGAGTTGGTCATGGCCCCGTTACCTATGTGCAGATCACGTACCCCGCTCTTTTTCAAAACGAAACCTTCCCCTACCCCAAGTTTCTTGCCAAAATTTGCAACAACGCTGTCGCATATAGACGAGAATTCTTCAAGTTTACCCACCCACGCCTCCGCTTCTTGCCGTCCAACACTTCCAATCCCAAGCGCTAGCCCACTACACACACTACCAGCACCGAAAAAATCGACGCTCGATTGTTGCATCTCTTCCAATGCAGAACACAGCACTTCCACAACGCGGACCTTTTCAGGCACATTGTTAAGCTTTGCTCCTCCCTGTGACCAGACGCCTTGTGGGACATGCAAACGCCGCGTGATATATCCACCTGATCTTGAATTCATTGTGTTCACCAACAGTGCCATCATATGGTACGGCTTCCTTTGACCGTCAGTTGGTGGAGCGGGAGGAAGTGGAGAAGTCGGAGTGGTGGGGATATTCGTGAGCATCGCAGACGGAGGAAGAAGGGATAAAGCAGGCGGAGAAAGGAGCTCAGTTTGTATCACAAGCTGTGGTTGAATCTGTACGTTGAGACTGATGTTCGGATTTAGCTTCGATGACGTAGAGACTTTCCGTCCATTCGGAAGCGCGCTCTGGGGAAGCGGAGGGCGGTGGGGTTCGAAAGGTGATATCCGACCGTTCACGACAGATGGTCGACGACCTGGTTGCGAGGAAGCACGACTCCGTCCGGTAGTTGGAGCGGTTCCGGAGCTTGAGGGGGAAGTTGGGATTTTAATAGGTAGATGAGTGAACGAAGATGGGGGGTTCGATTCAGTAGGCGACGACGAAGAGGTAGAGGGCGGCGCTGACATCTTGTTGCGACGTTGATGTATTGTGCCCATTACAATTGATGAGTTAATCAAGGGCTGACCCCCCGTCACACTCAATGACTCTCCTCGAGGGCGAGGAGGAATGGACTGAGCAGGGACCGGAGATCCTGGAAGTCTCGAAGTGGTCGTTGGTGCAGTAGCAGTACGAAACGGATGAGCCGAACTTGTCGGGGAAGGAAGTGGAGGAAGAGGGTGGGAGTCACGCTTAGCCTGGCGAGGTGTATCAGGACGCCGAGGAAGAGAAGTAATCAAGTCATCAACTTTTATATCATCTTCCTGCGATGGGCCATCAACCCTGACACCCTCTTCTGTGACTGAGGTGAGCCTAGTTCCAGAACCTGTTCGTGAGTGGCCGACAGTGTTTGCACGGGGCTTCGTGATGTCCAAAAATCGAGCAGTTTGCGAAGACGGAATTGTAGAGTGATGGTTTGGTGCTTCTGGTGGCGGAAGTGATGGAGGAGGAGGCGGCGGCGGTGATGATACCGGAGGTGGCGCAGCGGGAGGGAGCACAGAAGCTGCTCTAGGTCTACCTACGACAGAGGGTTGATGTTGAGTGCGGTTGACAGGAAGAGTCGGAGTGCGACTAAGAGTAGCCTGGTTGGTGCCGGAGGACTCCTCCGTTGAGGCTGCATAAGGGTGCTGCGACAACGAACTCGAAGAGAACTCCCGTGAGAGATGAGCAGCATTCAACATTGCGGAACCGATACCCTCGTGTGCGTCGTGTTCGTCACTGAGGTCATCATTCAGAACCGAATAGTGGGGATCATCCTGGGTGCGTTCGGTGACGGAAGACGAGGACGTATGGGAATCGGATGACTGGGATAGGGAGGTGGGGGACGGGGGTTGTGTGGACTCGGTCGAAGTGGAATGAGCATATACGGAGGAAGGGGAATGAGGGATGGGTGGTATGCTGTATATGAGGCTCAATATATTCATCCTGTCAGCATAGGTATCGTGCTGAGGGACCGTCTAATGAGCATGCTTCTAAGGAATATTTAAGGTAAAACGTACTATTGATTCTAGTCGCCTGACTTCCTCCTCCTGGGCGACCACACTACGCCTGCGACCATTTCTCCTGCGCCTATCTGTATCTTCACCTCTTCGAACTCGTTCCATGACTTCGCTAAGGAGGGCAACGCTCCTTCCGTATGCTATAACAGCAGCGTGAGGATCATCATTCGTCGCGTCGAGTTGGACTGCTTCCCGCGCAAGCTCCAACGCCCTTGTCAATGCGCGACGCGAAGAGGGTCGTGACTCGGAAGACGAATGTGGATGGTGTGGAGAGAGCAAGAGACGGTCTGGTATTATGTCCTGGGTATTTGCTTGAGTGTTCAGTTGGCTAGGACGTGCCATACCTCTCGACATTGGATCGGGTGGGGCTTGGCTGGAAGGGTAGGCAATAGTACTCGATGAGGGTTGAGGACTGTTGGAATTGGAGACAGGGGTTGAAATTGAAACATGATGACGGTTGTGAGGAAAGGCAGCAACGGCTGCCAGGTTGGCAGATGCAGCAGGGCGACCGAAAGAATTTTGACTGACACTCGTGTTGGATCGGTGGCGTGCAATGAACTGTGGGTCGTCGGAAATACCTGCGGTTAGAGTTGCCTCTTCGTCGATAGAGAAAGCGGAGGGGGGGTGAGGGACATGAGGGATCGGTTGACTAGGAGGCGGGGCTGCGGGAGGGAAATTTGTGGCCACGGAACGACGACGTTGGGATAGAGTGGGTGGAATGGGAGCTGGGTTGGGAAGAGAGGAAGAGGATGCAACGGCTGGAGAGGCGAATATTTGATCAGGCCACTGACGGGATCGCTGGAGAGTCGAAGGCTGATGGGCAGGAAAGTCGAGGACCATCCTACCAAGGTGAGTGCTCGACGCAAGAACGTGTTTGGGGCAAGGAAAGGTAACGATGGGAGCCCACGGGAACGGCGAGCGAGCCGACCTGAACGTGTGTTGATTCGGTGTGAATTACAATAATCTTGATAGGCGAGCGGGGTAACGACAGGCGGGAACGACACACGGTAAACACGACGGTGAGCGCGTAGCACGACGGCGGGGGGACGTTGAGAACGTTGAGGGCGTTGAGGACGTGGATGAGGACGGCGGGAAATGATGCACACCAAACTGGGCACGGCACCCTGTCAGGATCGCGACGTCGGAGGTTGAATATGAAGCATTCACAAATTAGCGAACGTCGCATTGGAAGAAAAAAAGTTCTTGTGATTATCAACTCTCGACGCGCAACAAAAAAAAGCATGTAAACTCGTAAAGAATGTAAATGGATTATCCGGTAATAGTCTCGCACAGTAAACCAGAAAAGAGCGGAGTAGACAGACAAGAGAGTAACAAACGGACAGATGTGGGGTATAGTGTTGACCGCCAACGTCGATCAAATTGGGGCGCCCGTGTGCTGTCATCACTCCCGGAATTCGGCCTGCGAACCTTGCGCAGCCAGTCGGCTCTCCAGATTTCTGTTGCGGTCGGTCCTTAGTGTCCGTACACCGTCCATCAATGTCTGCAACACACCTGAGAGATTCCTCCTTTGCCAAAAGCTCCTGTCGCTTCTCGTTAATCTCGCGTTGTACCTTAAGTTCAATCTCACGGAGCTACAAAACAATCAACATTGAACGCGTGCAAGCAGCAATTATCATACCTTCTCTTCCTCCCGACGAAGCTGTTCTTCTTTGAGACGCACACTCTGGGTCGCAAGCTCTTCAGGGAGAATAGAAGAATCGCTGCAATGCCAGTTCACTTAGTAAACAATATCAAGTAAAAAAAGTAGTGCAACCGTACTGCGTATCCGAATGCACCGTCCTGGAAAGTTTCTCTGTGCGGTAGGTCTCGTACAAGACATCGTGAGTGAGCGACTTCAAGTCCCCGAGGTGTGAACTGGTCTCCTGTTAGTAAAGCAAGACGGGAGTGCTTGGAAAACATTACTTCAACAAGGCGCTTCGAAGCCTACTGAAATCAGAATGCTTTACGTTGTCAACTTCAGCTATACCCCATGGGTATATTCTCGCCCGGACAGGTTGTCCTTCCATTTCAATTTCCTCTTCGGAACCAATGATAGCAAAAGGAAGCAAAGCCTGTCGACAAGTTAGAATAGGTCGGGAGAACTTCATGTGTTTAACTTGCTTACCCGAAGCTCGCTGTTGTCCTGAATGGTTTCTTCGTCATCTTCTTCGACATCGTACGGGAAATTGTACACAGGAATGTCGTAGTGTTCAATGTCCTCCATGATCTAGATACGCGGTGAGTGACAGTCAGTGAGCTGATAGGGACCACTGACCCTTTTCTTGAATCCTCGAAGTTCGCTGGGGGTCAACGAATCGGCCTTCCCAACGACAGGGATGACATTGACACGAGGGGACAAGCGACGCATGAGTTCAATGTCCATCTCCCTCAGGCTGTTATAGAGGTAAGCTTCATAAAAGCTTTCGAGATTATTGGTACATACGCATGCCCAGTGGGAGGGATGAAGTAGAGTAAGGCGTGGACTCTGTTGTCACGGAAGCGAGGGTTACGCTTGATGCGAGACTCCTCGGCCAAAATGTCATCGTATTGACGTTCGAGATACCCGACAATCTCTTGGAAGCTATGCAGTATCGTTAGGAGAAAGGTGCCATGAGAACGATGAATACTAACGCGAACTCGTTGTCAATGTTGTCACCAAAACCGGGAGTATCAACGATGGTAAGGGCAATACGAACGCCATCCTCCTCGAGTTCTGCGAGAAACGCGTTGGGTGGTGGAAATAGGGCGAACGTATGATAGACGTACCAACGTTGACAGGTTTGATCCTAATGCCTTCCTCAATGTGGGCAGTGCCAGGATTGTCAGACACTTTGTGGGCGAGAACCTCGGACTCGCAAAGAGTGTTGACAAAAGTTGTACGGCCGGTTCCAGAGGCACCTGCTTGGGTTGTAGGGAGAATGAATGCAGGTAGACGAAGAAAAAATACGAACCGACAACCATAAGGGTGAACTGGACGCCCTTTTTAACCTTGTTTCCTCTGCGTCTGCCTGCAAAAGACATTTTGGTTTGTGGTCAAGAAGCGAGTAGAGACAAGTCCAACTTCGTTTTTAAAGCTCCGACCATCCTGCGCCACCGTCGCGCATACAGGCACCTCCTTCGCCATGTATCGCGTCCTCCGTCGCGTCCCTTTCGCCCGTCGTCTTCATTCTCCTCCTCGCAAGCCTACCATAACAAAAAAGCCTTTCGACCATCTTCCAAAACAACCAGTGGCGTCACCCCCACCTGGTCTGCAAGCCGACCCAATCCCAAATGCGGATAACAAGGCTCCACGAAGACGCCGCACGTCCCTTCTGACCAGCGATTCTACCGCTCAAGGTAATGCGACCGTCTACTGTTTCACTGACTCGTGCTAATCGTTCTTTAGTGGTCAGTGATTCCACACGCCCTAAGCGTGGTCGAAAGCCCAGGACCATCTCTCCTGCGGTACCAGATACCGTCAAGCAACCGCGCAACTCGCTTGCTACCTGCATTTTGACGAATCATTCTAGATTCCCTCATTGCATCCTTCTCACTCGTGTCGGTCAATTCTATGAGGTATGGTTCATCAAAGACGCGTCTCATCGTATTTAACACGCGTCCGGTAGTCATACTTTGATCAGGCAAACGACGTAGCGCGTCTCCTTGGCATCAAATTGACCTCCCGAGTTTGGGACAGGCAGAATGTTCCCATGTGTGGTTTTCCGATCATGCACCTTGATAAATATCTCAAGATCTTGGTCCAACAGCACAAGGTTTTCGTTGCTATGTGCGAGGAATTTCCGCGCTACACAGATGGTCAAAAGCCTGAGTTTGATCGTCGCGTCGTTCGCGTGATCACTCCTGGCACCCTCATCGATGAACCCTTTCTGGACCCCTCTAAAAATAACTTCCTGCTCGCCATCAGTGTAGATTCTCCTTCTCTTGGACCTAACCTTCGAGAGATTGGACTAGCGTGGATTGATGTCTCAACCGGCGAGTTTTTCACCAAGGCCATCCCCTTCGTGGCACTCAAGGATGAACTTGCGCGAATCTCTCCACGAGAGATTGTCCTTACACAGGAGCTGAAAGACGAGCAATCCGATCCGATCCAGCAGCTCCTCCTTGAGGAGGGTCACTTTCTATCTTATGTCCAGCCTTCTGATAGCACCCTCGATCAATGTGATTCCTCTTACACACCAATGGAATCTATATCCATCAATATACTCACAACGTACATGCGGCGTAATCTCATGGAATATATGCCCCTGCTTTCTGATCCCAGTCGAGAAGGAACCCACGAACGGATGCAAATTGACTCCCACACAATCAAAGCACTTGAAATATGTGAGAGTGCAAGGGAGGGTGGAGTAACTGGGAGTCTTCAAAGTGTCATCAAGCGGACCATCACTAGCAGTGGAACGCGTTTATTGAATCGTAGACTGTGTTTGTTCTTTCGTCACCTTTCTCTGGCCCACAGTCTTTCAACCTTTGTTTTTGTTAGGCTCGCCGAGCACATCTCGAAAGGAAATTGGAGCATGGCAATCGTTGATTGGATTTTTCCATGATAGACCACACATGCGGGATGATATTGCACGTTTATTACAAGACTCTGAAGATGCATGTCGGATAGTGCAACGTTTCCTCTCCTGTAGAGGAGAACCGAGGGATCTCCTCGCGATCAACCATACTATCCATACTTGGACGGCCATTCGAAACAGAATCGAACTCGAGAAAACAATGGAATGCCAAGAGCAAGATGGCACTCGTGCTGAAGACTGGACCACCATCTGTACCCTCTTGTCAGAGATGACCGGCCTTCATGACATATCTGCGCGCATAACTCTGGCACTAGAAGATATCGAGTTCCAAGCGTCACTGGACGACGAGTTTATTGAAGGTGATTCTTCGCAAGGCGAACAGAGACCTTCAAGCACTTCGTACGGTGTATACAAGTGGACCATTCGACCAGAGTGAGTGAGGCTTGCCCACCAGCAGTCGTGAGTACAGTAATAAACTACACCCCAGGTTCTCGAAAGATCTAGCTGCGCTACACGAGAAGTTGCGTGACCTTCTAGAACGTAGAAGAAACCTCGAGCGTGATCTTCAGACCCGATACAGTAAGAACCTTCTCGCCTCGTCTTTCAACAGTGTTGATTTTTCTTCAGATGCACCCTCCCTGACATTGCGTACAAATCCTGCACAAGGTATGCATGTCCACATTGGTAGGACGAAGAGAGATGAGGCGAAAGTCAAGCATGACACCTCCTTCGTCTCCATCTCAGACAGTGCAACAACTAGCAGCTATTTCTATCAGGTATGTTCCCTATGTAGTCCGTTAATCCACACCTTACAAACCTTTCGAAGTCCTGGTCAAAATTGGGAGGCGAAATAGCAGAGACTACGGCTTCCATAGCGAATGCAGAAAAGGAAATTTTCAACACTTTGCGTGATGAAGTTGGTTGGGGCACATCCTTGTCAAAAACGGGCTCATTATATTTTTGTTTTGATAGGTGAAAGCGTTCTCTTCCCAACTTCGGCATAACGCTCAAGTAATAGACGACCTTGATGTTGCGCTCGGTTTTGCTAACCTGGCGTCTGAAATGGGATTCGTACGCCCGGTGATAAAGGACGAGTAAGCATTGATTGGGATCATCCGGTTCATACTCGCCACTGACACTTTTGCAGTGCTACATACGAGGTAACCGACGGTCGTCATCCCACTGTCGAGCTCGGCTTACTCACAGCGGGCCGAGCCTTTACCCCAAATTCGGTTTCTTTAAAACCTCACTCTCGCCTACACATTATCACAGGACCGAACATGGCAGGCAAGTCGACCTTTCTGCGACAGACCGCCTTGATATCGATTCTTGCACAAACGGGTTCATTCGTGCCCGCCGAATATGCGGTTATCGGGATCGTGGACAAGCTGTTCTCGAGGGTCGGCGCAAAGGACGATCTGTTTAGGGACAGGAGTACATTCATGGTGGAGATGCTCGAGACAGCCGAGATTTTGCGGCGAGCCACTGCAAGGAGTTTGGTCAGTTCTTCTTCGCATCGACAGATGTCACCGAAAAATCAAACATACTACTGTACCTAGGTCATCATGGATGAAGTCGGACGAGGTACGACAGTCAGCGATGGTCTAGCAATCGCATTCGCGACGGTCCATCATCTTGTAGTGCATAATCGTTGTCGGGCATTATTCGCAACTCATTTCCATGAGTTGGCAGATCTATTGGCGTATGATGAGGAAAACCATCATGGCAATGGTGTATTCCGCGAGGTCGGTTTTTTCTGTACTGATGTTCAAGAGACCGAAGTAGGTTGATTTCCGTTCATCTGCAAACAAACTGAGCCTGATACCATGATCACTCAGGACAACTTTTTCACGTATTCTCACCGCCTTAGGCCGGGAGTGAATTGTGATAGCCATGGATTAAAGGTTGCACAGCTAGCTGGCATACCCGATTCAGCTCTTTCGCTTGCCCAGAACACACTAACTGCATTGCGAAGACAACACCTCCGAAACCCAAAGGACCTTACCGAAATTGGAAGGAAACTAACAGCAGCCACTACCGAACAGACTTGTACGCCCTAATGCACAGCTAACGGACATGTACAGCATATATTGTCATCGTACTAATAACACCCCGTGTTAATAATTCACTTCGCCATTTGTGAACGAATGAAGTTAAGGGCCGAGCCAGACTTCAACCATTTGATTTGGTCTGATGATAACGTGTGTTTGGTCGGAATCTCGAAGATGTCTCCTCCTAGTTTCGTGATGCGGAGCCGGACGACTGCATCTTCGTTGCCACTCATAAGGTCCTCAAGGCCAAAGGTCTCCACCACGTCACCGGAGCCGATTCGAGAGTAGTCTGCTTTATCAACAAACCACAGGGGGAGGACACCTTGTTTCTGCAAGTAATTATTAGGGACTGACAGATATGATCTTTTTGAGCACTACCTTGAGATTGGTCTCATGGATACGCGCGAAGGATCGTGCGACAATCATGGCGCAACCTGTGGAGCTGTACTTAGGCCCAATTCAGGTGGTTGAAAGTCAAGCTCGCACCATAGAACCGAGGCTGCAGCGCAGCATGTTCGCGAGCACTTCCTTCTCCATAGTTTTCATCGACGATCAGAGTCCAGGGCTGATTTCTCGCCTTTAGTCTCTTCGCAATGGCAGGGATGGTATCGCTCTTGGGCTCAGAAGCATCGTGGTCATGATCAAATGCCACATTCATGTCTCCGCCCTCGTCATTGATGGCTGTAATAACTGGAACGAAGGCGGTCAGCCCGAATGAAAGCGTAATAATTTTGTGACATACGGAGATTTTCGGATATATTGGTGAGATGACCCTTGTACTTCAGCCATGGTCCCTGATGTCGAAGAATTAGATAGAATTAATTGTTTGACAAAATTCAACCCACGGCTGCTGAGATATGGTCGGTGGTACATTTACCTCGCACTCTCATCAAGACCTTCAGGGATGGGAGTTCGAGTCCTCGCGAATTGTGGGGCCCAAAGTGGCTAGGGAATGGCTCTAACACTTCCAGACGTTGAGAATTTCTGCTAATGTCGATTTGGGTTTCTGGTTCTGGTTCTGGCATCGGGGAAGGGTAATAGTCTATATTTCCCGCAGCGAATCCTTCGGTTGGGAGATCCTGTCCGGCTGGAGGAGAGAACTTGAGTGTTTGTCCGTTTGGCAAGCTTATAGCATCAGTCATGGGGTTGAATGACAGTTTTCCCGAAAACGCCATAGCCGTAACGATGGTCGGAGAAGCCAAGAAGTTCATCGTGTAACGATTCCCATCGTTGCGCGATTTGAAGTTGCTATGCGGCGCTACTGAGTATAATGACTAGAGATAAAAAGCCAACTTACCGGTTGAAAGACGTCAAAATGGCTAGGATAGAGACCACCGACATGATTTCTGATGCACATATTAATCATTTGCGGACTACTCACCATTTTCTTCCTCTTTTGAATCTTCTCGTTTCCACTGTGATAGGAGGTTGGCCACATTTTGAAGAGAGAAACAAAACGTACTTGACCGATACATGGCCCACACGCATTCGCAAGAACAACAACTCCTACATCCTGTAAAGTGTCTGTAATTCCGTCACGCTCCATAGTCGCACGAATCTGCTCGGAACCAGGTGTACACAGGAAAGGGACCTTAGATGTTAATCCGGCGCTCCGCGCCTGCTTTGCGATCTCCGCAACCCTGGTCTGAAGGATGTCAATGGAAAGAATGTATCTCAAGTTCCATGAAGGCTGACCAAGTCCTCATAGGAACTATTCGTGCAAGACCCGATTAGACTAGCGGAGAGCTCGTCTTTCCAACCATTCTCTCGGATAAATGTTCCGAACTTCGACAGAGGTGTGGCTAGGTCAGGGGTAAATGGGCCATTGATGGTGGGTTCCAAGTCTGACAAGTTCTGAAATAAAAATATAGTGATGAAGATGAAGTTGCCACATTGAAACGTACAATCTCAATGACTTCGTCGTATTCAGCGCCCTCATCGGCACTTAGAAAACCCATTTTGGCGGCTTCGTCCGCAGCACGAGCTGTTGGACCACGACCAGTCGCATGAAGGTACGCACGCATACTCTCTGTGTAAGGGAAAGTTGAGGTAGTTGCACCCACTTCAGCTCCCATGTTTGCAACAGTGGCCAGCCCTATAACGCATTGAAACCTGATATGCATGATTGCACGAGGTTTGACATACCTGTGCATGATTGGGATTCAACCCCTGGACCAAAGTATTCCAGGATGCGTCCAGTGCCACCCTACCAATTGATTGGTAGGCATTCTTGCGAGTGATTAAATGAACGTACTTTCACAGTGAGTTTTCCTGCTAAATAGAGGATCAAATCCTTGGGAGTCGCCCAGCCCGTCAGCTGGCCCGTAAGGTGAACGCCTGAACAAGGTTCAGGTGACAGACGCTCTGGTATGTATATATGAGGGCCTTACCGACCACATTAGGGGCTTTCAGTTCCCAAGGTGTCCCAGTCATGGCGTCCACAGCGTCTGCACCACCAACGCCGATGGCAAGTAGACCAAGTCCTCCCGCGTTTGGGGTGTGAGAGTCTGTGATTCGATATCATTATTTGTGGAACCTCAAACGGTCTGATGACGCACCAGTACCCAATCTAGGTTGTGCAAATAAGTCTGTAAATGTGCCGTAAAAAAGAAGGACCTACATGAGCATCCCAGGAGCTGCATAGTTTTCGAGCACGATCTGGTGGATGATACCAGAACCAGGCTTCCAGAATTCGATTCCGTACTTCCGAGCGGCACTTTCAAGGAAGTCAAAAACTTCCTTGTTGGAAACAATGGACCGCTACAATAATGCATCAGTGATGCAATTTCATTTCAAAACAAACAACAGCGAGCACCTGAAGATCTGATGATGCACCATCAACTGCTTGAATGAGGTGGTCACAATGTATACTTGTGGGCACTGCACATCGAGAGAGACCAGCACTCATGAATTGCAATCTGAAATATGAACTCTTAAGAATAATCCTCATACGCTTATTACTACTCACAACGCCATTCTAGTGCACCTTCGGTGAGTGAATTGGAAGAAATACAAAACGAACTCAACTGCGCTGAGGCGTCCTGCATTGCGACCCGTTGTGGGCTGAGCTGCAGGTAGGCTTCGCCTCTGATGTTTCCCCCACGAGACAGACTTTTTTCTGGATCAACTATATGGCTGTAGAGAATCTTTTCTGCAAGTGTTAGCGGTCTGTTGTTGAGCAGTTTCCGCGCATGCTCGAGCTTTTGAAGTAGTTTTGCATAAGGCGGAGTGATCGAGGAGCAGTCCTTCTCGACAGTTGGGGTATGGGTCGCAAGATAGCGCTGCAGGACGCGCCTCGAGTGGCCGGTGCCTCTTTGAAGGACTGGTAGAGGCATCAAGTTCTTTCCCTTTTCGGAAGTTACTATTAGATTAGTCGAATAAGGCTACTACGGTCGATATTACTACCACAGTGGTTCAACCTGGACTTCTCTCCACCCCGTCGCTCTTGCCTCCCAGTAACCTCCTGTATATTCCCATTGGTCCTCACCAATCTGCTTGAACCACCGAGGGGCTCGATCTGCGCCGCGTCTTCGTCTATCTCTTTGTAACTCCTCCAAACGCGTCTTATGAGCCTCAGCCGCATCAACATTCCCTTCTTCGAGTGCGCGTACGTCTGGCCGGAATCGTGAATCCGTGGGCGGGAGCTTGCCCTCCAGGTCTCTGGTTATTTCATTCAAAGTAATCCCGAATGCTGTAAACCCGTAATACTCCATCGACTGTTTGGGGAACGGCGTGATGCGCCAAAGCAAGCGGAGGTGAGACGAATCGAGGGCGAGCACGACCTGGTCGTCCCACTTGCCCTCGATACACGCGCATATCTCCCCAGTCCTCGAAAGTACGCTACCAACAACCTCGTTGGAGGCGCCCCAGTAACCTGTTTGCTTGAAGTCGATGGCACAGCTGATTCCGCTGTTTGTGTTCTTAATTGTCATCTTCCCGCAGTGTTCCAAGTACTTGGTTCCCATCATCAGATTTCGCATGAAAGAGGATGGTTTGTTCCTGCACAGAAAAGTCACTTGGTATCGTTACTTGCATGATGTAATCACCTTTACCATTCATACTGATCGTCACCTATCCTGAGCTGTGTCGTGCCCAGAGGGATAATTTCTAAGCTTTTACCTGCAGAAAACAGGAAACGTGAGGTTAGCCGCGTAGCATGGGGGCGAGGCACTAACCCCAAAACTTAGTCTTCCCAGCAGATGTCCCATGCAGTTCCCATCTATCTCCTTCGGCACGATAAGCGATGACAACCGGGTTGTGCGAAACCTTTTCCGCAATAAACTGCATCCGAGCGTCCTCGAATGTTTCCGCAAGCATCGGGTTACTGTAAAGGATCGTTAGCGTAATTCTCCATATCGACAACTTCTACTTACAACCCTTTTCTCCCGGACCGATGTCTCGTGTGCGCATAACTGGATACTGCAAATGCCGCAACAAAACACATTCGTTCCACCGGCTCAGCGGCCTCAGCAGCCTGTCGGAGCAACTCATAGTATTCCAGTTCTTCAGCTGTTCGCTGCAAGAGAGTCAAAGGCTCGTTAAAAGACACAGGAAATGCTATGGTCGATATGTCCTAGAAGTACATATTTGAACGCTCAACTCTACCGCAAAATGAGGAACCCAAGTCTTACCTTTCCGACATTCTTCTTCAGCATGGCGAACAGGCTACCTTCATCACCCACAGGCCCGGAAGGAATGGAGGTTCTCCTGACAACCTCGCGCGGATGTGAAGAAGCATCATCATCTCGGACGGTGTTCAACAGTGCATGGTCCTCCTCGTCGCTGGAAGCAGTTGCATACTCATCCAGACTCGAATTCACAGAATTTAACATAGCCCGTGCTTTCTCTTCTTCAGGTATTGGATCCTCGAGTAAGAATTCTTCCCCAAAATGATCTTCCGCGTCGAACCATTCGACAGTTACACCATCACTCAAATCTGTCACGGAAGATATCCTATTTGTTGACGAAGCGGAGAATCCAGATGCGGACGGAAGTTCGTTGGGGTTCTCTTCTACAGATTTAGGTAGCGAAGATCCTCGTATGTTTGGTGGCAATGTTAATGTATCGTTCTGTAGCGTGTTCAGTGACCTTAATAAAGCAGCGTGCTGAGACTTGAGGGACTCGAGTGCGGCGTAAGCGCGTTGAAGGTGGATACCGAGGCCAGCTTCTGAGTTGGAACGAATTAGGATACCATCTTCCTGAGCGACGTGGATCCCAGCTTGCGGAGGTGGCACCAATGGTTCAAAATGCCGGGATGGACGATATACAACGAACGTACATTTTTTGAATTTACTGAAAACGGACCCAGCATCTTTGTGGTTAGACTTATCTTTGTCCGTCTTGGACTTTAGGGAATTCTTGGACGAATCCTCGGTGTGGAGTGCTGTGATCGCTCTTTCCAATTCAGCAATGGCCTAGTACGACAACAATGATGGCATGCAAGTGAAAAACGTAAGGGTGCATACCGAACTCATGTCATCCGCAATGATACTGGATCTGTTCCGCTGAGAATGGGCCAGCCTGGGTGAGAACTTGTTCGTGGTTGACCGGCGGCCATCCGATGTTACAATGAATTTCCTGCTTGGAAAGGTTCACACAGGGTGACAGAAAGATCGGCGGGCGTTACTTGCCTGATAGCATAAATCCACGCATCAAAATCCTCCGTGCTCGAACATTTGATGTGAAACGTGGCAGTACTTGAGTCAAGATGTATGTCCTTGCGGCCTATGACGGTGGAAAGGGCGGCATGGGGTAAGAATATTCGATCGCGGACGGGTTGCCTGGGACCAAAAGAATATGACAGTGTGCCTGATTGGTGTAGCATGAAATAGCGACGAGCGAAGCCTGCAGATGGCAGCGGTGGGTAGTAGAATGTCGAGGCTGTATATCCACGTACCCTGCATCCTTTTCCTTCGTTTTTTGAGCAGCCATCCTTGATAAACGATATCGTGACCCAGGAAGGCTGGCGAATCTTGGAGAGGAGGGGGTACCACTGGCATGGGATAAAGGAATTCACGCCGATGACAGCGTCAGCGCGTGTGTATGATCATTGAGACGATGTTGCGGCAACCCGCCACTCGGCTATGCTCGGAGATACTAAAATCTACCGTGGACTGATCGAAACCACGGTCGTCTGGGAGCTGAGGACACCAGGGCGACTGCCCATGAGAGGCCCGGAGACATGTAGCCCCGTAGGACAGATCTACCGGACGAGGGACACTTTTGAACGTATTTTCCCTCACCCGAGCCAGCGCATATATCTGATCGCAATAGCGATTTTTGTCAGCCGGCCGACGTTGCGAGTCAGCATGGGAGTCCGTATCTCACGAAGGACCCTTAATTAGTCTAATCCATCCGACATCTCACTTTCCTCCATCCCCCCCTCCTTCTTCCACAACCACATCATTCACAATGTCTGGGCCAACGTACGTCCTCGCTTCCTTGTACACAGTACTCACCGCTCACCAGTCTTCCATCTAGTGGTGATATCGGTCTGATCGGCCTTGCCGTCATGGTGAGCATCCGCTGCTCCTCTATTCAGCGATCTTAATTGACTTCTCTAGGGTCAAAATTTGATCCTGAACATGAACGACAAAGGCTTCAACGTCGTCGCATATAACCGCACAACCAGCAAGGTAGACGATTTCCTCGCCAACGAGGCCAAGGGTAAGCGATATTATCACACCGGCTTACCCCTATATTTATCTCTCATTCCGAAAGGCACCAAAGTCCAGGGCGCGCACTCCATCCAAGAGCTTACCGCCAAGCTCAAGCGTCCCCGCAAAATCATCCTCCTCGTCAAGGCCGGACCTGCCGTCGATAGCTTCATCTCCCAACTCGAACCTCATCTTGATACGGGTGACATCATCATCGACGGTGGTAACTCGCACTATCCCGACTCCATCCGTCGTACCAAGGAGCTCGAGTCCAAGGGCCTTCTGTTCGTCGGATCCGGTGTTTCTGGTGGTGAGGAAGGCGCTCGCTATGGTCCCTCCCTCATGCCTGGCGGTTCACCCGCCGCGTGGCCTGCCATCCAAAAAATCTTCCAGGCTACCGCTGCTCAGGTCGATGGCGAGCCCTGCTGTGATTGGGTCGGGGAAACTGGTTCTGGACACTACGTCAAAATGGTTCACAATGGTAGGTCATTCTCCTTTGCGCTGTGCTTCCTGGAAACTTAAATTCCACCCCAGGTATCGAATACGGCGACATGCAGTTGATTGCCGAGGCCTACGACATTCTCAAGCGTGGCCTTGGCCTTCCTGAGAAAGAAATTGCAGAGATATTCGAAAAGTGGAACAAAGGTGTCTTGGATTCATTCCTCATCGAGATCACCACGAACATCTTGAAGTACACCGATGACGATGGCGTTCCGCTCGTTTCAAAAATTCTGGACCAAGCCGGTCAGAAGGGTACTGGCAAGTGGACAGCCATCGCTGCTCTTGACGCTGGTACCGCTGGTATGTCGCGCTATTCCCGAAGATGATGCTGATTTCTGACCTGCAATCATATAGTCACCTTGATCGGTGAGGCTGTATTTGCTCGTTGCTTGTCTGCTATCAAGGAAGAACGCGACCGTGCAAGCAAGGTCATTGCTGGTCCGCAGAAAGAGCCTTTCCGTGGTGATAAGCAACAGTTTATCGATGACCTCGAACAAGCCCTCTATGCCTCAAAGATTATCTCATACACTCAGGGCTTTATGCTTATGAGGGAGACTGCCAAAGAGGTTTGTGATGGCTTATCGAGAGTGACGGATTTATTAACGCGCAGCATAGTTGAACTGGACCTTGAACTATGCTGGCATTGCTCGCATGTGGCGCGGTGGATGTATTATCAAGGTCTGTTGGTGCATCATGCACGACGAATCTATCTAATATATTACCGTATTTTCAGAGTGTCTTCCTTGGTGATATCACATCTGCATACGAAAAGAATTCCAAGCTCGAATCCCTCCTCTTCGATGACTTCTTCAACAAAGGTAAGCGTGGCTAACTGCATGGATCTTGAGCACAATACCCATTATGTTCTGCAGCTGTCCACAAGGCACAGCCTGGTTGGAGACGTATTATTGCTCAAGCTGTCCTCTGGGGCATACCAACTCCCGCCTTTAGCACTGCTCTTGCCTTCTTCGATGGCTACAGAAGCGAGATCGTCCCTGCCAATCTCATTCAGGCGCAGGTGCGTGATGCATGTGTACACGAGATGCGATTTTTCACTGACCTATGATGCCTCGTAAAGCGTGACTACTTTGGCGCCCACACCTTCCGTGTTCTCCCTGGAAAGGAAAATGCGAGACTCAAGAAAGGCGAAGACATTCGTAGGTCTTGAACAATTACCAATTCAAACGTATACTTACCGAACTATTCAGACGTCAACTGGACTGGACGTGGCGGGAATGTATCCGCAAGCACTTACTCTGCCTAAGGCCGATATGTCTATGTCTATGCTACTCTTGTGTGTCTATTGACTGATTGAGCGTGCATCTTCGACGGCTTCGTGTAACGTGGAGACTAAAAACTGGCGAGCGTACGAGGTACTAGACTGCTTTGTTACGATGTAGAAAATAAAATGAGATTATTCCACAATGCATATTCCATCACGTCGCAAGTAACGGAAGGCATGATTGGGTTTCGGTTACTAAGTTACCGGGTTTACTAGTAGCTTGGAGTAGGTCCATGTGCGGGATCTTCTGCTCTTTACGTCCTTCCTCTGTGCAGTATGAAGATTCCTTCGCCAGCAAATTGAAGCACGCAAATGCAGCTCGAGGTGGGCCTAGGGACATAGACTTCTAGATCCAAATCACAGACACTGATTTGTTGCGTCAGGTCCAGATACGCAACACTCGACAACTATCAGCTTAAGTTCAACTGTATACGACTCCCCCGATATCACAGGGGGGCACTGCGTCTTGGAATTATATGTTTCGGAGCTCCAGTTGAGAGGCAATGAACCGATCGTGCAGCCTCATACGGAAGGTGGGGACATATTATGTTGGAATGGAGAGGTACGTCAATTGCATTCAAGCTGATTGCGCTAGTCCTTCCCGTCGCTCGTATATAGGTCTTCGAAGGTCTAGAGGTATGGATTTCCCTCGCGATCCTCTCAACATCACCTAGGTTGACGACATCCAAAGATAAGTCCCACAGAGAACGACGGTCAGAAAGTCTTTCGACGCCTTCGGGACGCAATAGAACCACATTTGATTTCGGAGACGATTGGAAGTATCGAGGGACCGTAAGCTTTTCGAACCATACCAGCTCATATATCCACTCACTCGCCACACTTATGTAGATACGCGTTCGTGTTTTATCAGGTCCGCTCTGTGTCATCAGTCCCTTTGCCACCTCATCGTCTGCAGGCGTCATCAAAGAAATTGTATTTTGCTCGCGATCCCCTTGGTCGGCGGTCGCTGTTGATTCAGAAACCTTCTTTGACCAATCCGATCTTCCTTCTTGCATCAGTGTCGGCTGGCGAGGACGGTGGATTTGAATTCGAGGAGCTCTCCACTGATGGAATATTTGCCCTCGATTTGGCCACACTTTGTGAGCCCCAGAACGTAGGTCTCCAACCTATTCTCGCACGACTCGAAAGGGTAAGTATTATTGCAGTTCGCAACCAGGTTCTACAACAATCTGGTTGTGATACCCCGGGCAAGTGAACGGATACCATTCGTATGTAAAGATTTGCCTGAGATATTCCTCGTTTGTCTTTTTTTTACCATCAATATTTAGGGTGTAACAAGGAAGATCAACGAATCATTACCACCCGATAACCTCCCAATAATCCAAGGTCTTGACGTCACGCTCCTCCCTATACCCCTTCTAGAAGCCACAGAACAATTCATTTCTGAGCTGGACAGAAGTGTAATGTTGCGCGTGAAAGATATCCCACAGGCATCGGGAACCAGCGGCAATGCAAAGGTTGCAGTTCTTTTCAGCGGCGGAATTGACTCCACGATGCTAGCCTTCCTTGCACATCGGTATGCAAAGATGTGGGTAGGCATAAAAAAAACTGCTCATATTTGTGTTCAGACATATTTCACTGGACGAGCCAATAGATTTATTAAACGTGGCCTTCGAGAACCCACGTACATTACAAGTACAAGTGGATGGTGGCGTCGGTGCACTCCCTAAAAAAAGGAGAAAACAAAATGTGAAGATGATGGACCTTGACTCGAGTGATACCACCAACAGGGAATTGTCGACCTATATGGTTCCAGATAGGGAAACGGGTCTGCAGGAAGTGGAGGAACTAAAGAAGCTGTGCCCGGGAAGAGTGTGGAATTTTGTAAGTCCCGTTACCAGAAGCTATGCCTGACGGGTGCTAAAAACGGCGCAGGTCAATGTTGATGTTCCGTACAAGGTAAGTGAAAATTTGGTGGTTCGTGATAGTTAAACTTGAATAAAAATAGGAGAGTCAAGCTGCGAGGTCAGCCATCGAGTCGATGATGTATCCTAGTAAGACTGTTATGGATCTGGTGCGTACATGATTCATTCTCTCGCTTCGGCGTTGGCTTACTGCGGTGACAGAGCCTTGCCATGGCGCTGTACTTCGCTTCGCGAGGCAAAGGCCATGTACGCTCTGCACCAACCTCAGAGTATAGACCGTATACTAGCCCAGCAAAGGTGCTCCTCAGTGGGCTGGGATCGGATGAGATGCTTGGCGGGTATGGTCGACATCGGACCATTTTTACGACACGGGGATGGCAGGGCGTCATCAACGAGGTACGCTCCGCTAGCTCACCTTTTCCTGTTCTGGAAACATATCCATGCTTTAGCTCCAACTTGAGCTTGATCGTATGCCCACACGCAACCTCGGGCGTGACGACCGAATTATATCCTCGCACGGAAAAGAAACTAGGCACCCGTTCCTCTCTCTTTCTGTCGTGGCATTCGTTGCGGGGTTGCCGGTACATTTAAAGGTAGACCCAAGGTTGGATATCGGTATTGGGGATAAAATGTTGTTGAGGGTCGCAGCGAGAAAAGTGGGGCTTGTGGAGGCGAGCATCAGGAAAAAGAGAGCAATGCAGTTCGGAAGTCGTTCTGCACGAATGGAAGGGGGAAAGTTGGATAAAAGGGGCGATTATTCAGTGATCAAGAGTTGACACTTGTTTGTGTTGTACTGTAATACTCTCTCACTCGGAAGTGCAATTCTCTCTCCCTTACCATGGCTCTTCCACAAGTTGCAACCCGTCTACTCGGTATTCCCGCTATTAGTATCATGGAACGAACAAGCTAATGCCCCATCTCCGTAGTACCCTTGGGCATTGCCTTTGCAGCCGTGCAAGCCAGCATATATGATGTGCCTGGAGGTTTCCGAGCAGTCATGTTTGACCGCTTCTCTGGCGTGAAAGACAAGGTATGTCATTCGTCCATCCTCCCGCCTGCAATTAACGCACGGTCCGTCAGGCCACAGGGGAAGGAACCCACTTTTTGGTGCCGTGGCTGCAGAGGGCTATCCTTTATGACTGCCGCATCAAACCTAGGGTCAGTGCCTAGTCGGTATTCGTCGTCAAGTCACTGATGGATCGTGTACTCAGAACATCTCGACGACGACGGGTTCGAAAGATCTGCAAATGGTTTCAATCACATTGCGCGTGCTTTCACGACCCGACACAGACCACCTGTCAAAAATTTACCAAAACTTGGGCTTGGACTACGACGAGCGTGTCCTTCCCTCCATTGGCAACGAAGTATTGAAGGCTATTGTCGCACAATTCGATGCAGCCGAGTTGATCACGCAACGAGAAGTAGTGTCGTCAAGGATAAGAGCGGACTTATTGCAGCGCGCCGGCGAATTCAACATTAAATTGGAAGATGTGTCTATCACACACTTGACATTTGGAAAGGTGGGTTTGTCGGACGGGAACAATGATAATGATGCGATAGTCAACTAACGAATCCGTTACAGGAGTTCACACAGGTCCGTGGCCCATATGATATGGGGAGACGATCTAAGCACCCCAATTTTTTTAGGCCGTCGAAGCCAAACAGATAGCTCAACAAGGTATGCCAAGCGAAAATGACTGCGTGTGACAAACTGACGGGAGGACAGATGCTGAGCGAGCCAAGTTCATCGTGGAGAAGGTAGGCATGGTGGGCTGTTGTAGACCGTGTCGCTAACATGAGCGTAGGCTGAGCAAGAGCGGCAAGCATCCGTGATACGTGCGGAGGGGGAAGCAGAGGCGGCGGCGACGGTGTCAAAAGCGTTAGAGAAGGCGGGAGATGCGTTCCTTGCGCTGAGGAAGATCGAGGCTAGCAAGGCCATCGTGCAGTCGCTAGCTGCGAACGGGAATGTGTCGTATATTCCGAGCAGTGGGGGAAATGTGCTGCTCAATGTACCTACCAGACAGTAGACGTCTACCGGGAGTGACCGACCCGTTCCCATGGATGTGGCTGTGGATTCCTACGTAGGTTGACCTGAATCTGTTCGAGGGAGTGAGCGAAACAAAAAGTTGTCTTTCTTCTCTTCCTCTCTCTCTCTCTCTGTGTTCTCTCTGGTTCTCATTTTCTCATTTTATCTCTATTTCTCATTCCGTCTGTCTTTCTCTCTCTCTCTCATCTCATCAGATTATCTCTTTCCTCCTGTACGCATTCTTCCTCTCCTTCACCCGCTTTCCATTTACTTCTCCACATCCAGTCTCTCTATTAAGTCATGAACCATATTGGCATGGGTGGCCCAGCCGAGGCTCCAGTAAGTATTCGCCTTCTCCTTCGCTGCGCAGTTCACTTCTGTCCAACAGCGGCGGGCTCACCTTTACGTTGGCAACTTGAGTCCTCGGGTCACCGAATACATGCTTACAGAGATATTTGCCGTCGCTGGCCCAGTCCAGCATGTCAAAATCATCCCAGACCGCAACTACCAGCATGGCGGCCTTAACTATGGCTTCGTCGAGTACCTTGATATGCGCGCAGCCGAGACTGCCCTGCAGACTCTCAATGGTCGCAAAATTTTCGACACAGAGATCCGTGTCAACTGGGCTTACCAGGGCCAGCAAAACAAGGAGGACACCACTGGCCATTACCATGTCTTCGTCGGAGATCTCTCCCCTGAGGTCAATGATGAAGTCCTCGGAAAGGCTTTCAGCGCCTTTGGTACCTTGTCGGATGCCCGCGTAATGTGGGATATGAATTCCGGCAAATCTCGTGGTTATGGCTTTTTGGCCTTCAGAGACAAGACCGATGCTGAACAAGCCATCGCCACCATGAATGGCGAGTGGTTGGGCTCACGCGCTATTCGCGTCAACTGGGCGAATCAAAAAACTCAGGGAGGAGCTGCTCCTCCTCCTCGTCCTGCCGGAACGCTCGGTACCGCGCCCGCACCCATCAATTTCCAGGGTGGACCTCTCTCCTACGAGTCCGTCGTTCAGCAAACTCCCTCGTACAACACCACGGTTTATGTTGGTAACTTGGTGCCCTACTGTACCCAAGCTGACCTCATTCCACTGTTCCAATCCATTGGTTATCTGTCCGAGATTCGTATGCAAGCTGATCGTGGTTTTGCATTCGTGAAGCTTGACACACACGAACATGCTGCTATGGCGATCGTTCAGCTTCAAGGTCAGATGGTACATGGCCGGCCGATCAAGTGTAGCTGGGGCAAGGATAGGGCCGATGGTGCGACTGTGCAACCTGCTGCTATGAGTCCTTCTCCCACCGCGGCGCCATATGGCAACATGGTAAGCAAAGGCTGTTTTTCATGTTCGTTCTTGTTGCTCATTTGCGTCATAGCCCATGTACGGCATGCCACCGCAGCCCAACACCTATGGACAATACGGTTTTGGTGGATACGCCGGATTCCCGAACCAGACTGCCGGCGCAACCAATCCTGCCAGCCCGGGCATGCCGCAAGGTGGTGCGGGTGCCGTTGGCACAGGACTAGGAGCCAACCAGCCGGGTGCGACGGATGGTTCTGTCGCAACCGGCGCTGCTGCCCCAGGTGCACAGGCCCAATGGCCCACTGGGGACCCTAGCTCATACTATTCCAATTACTGGGGTGGTGAGGTTCTATGGAACAATTAAGTGGACTAGCCTAACAATGATGCGCAGGGTACTATAGCCAACAGGCTCAACCAGGAACAGAGGGCCAGGGCGCTTGAGATTTTTGTTACTTTGCATCAATTTATTCATTCATCCTCTGCTCTCGTGACTGTAGCCATGAAATTGCTTCCAGAGCCAAATAGCTCATTTCTCTACAGCTTGTTTTCTTTCCCAACTCTGCAGAATTCTGACTACACAGATGAAAGTTATTGTATGGTATCTCTCAAAACTGTCATCCATACTTTTTCCCGCTTCCGTTCACTGTCTCCGTCTGTCGCATTTCCGCCTTGTCTCCTATCTTGTCCTGTTGAGATTCAACGTTTCGACCCTCTTCGCTCAGTTTACTTTTTCTTCTTATATCCTTTGTAGAGGGTGGTCTTCCATCCAAAATGTTATTCATTTGATTGTGGTTGATCATGATATATGTGTAGGGTATGGTGTGAGGTACTACAGATCAGCGGGGACATATATTCATCCACGATCAGCCATTCGGACTCTGATCCTGATTCGTCTGCGACCGAGATTTTAGCCCATCCGTCATCGTCAGTTCGGTCGACTCCCCCGGACGCACCCCGTTTCCCGACACCGTGCTGGAGGGAGGCAGTACTTGTGAACCATCCGTACCACGCCAATTGACTACGGCCTGATGCCGCGAGCGCATATCTTCGTAAAAGTCCAGTGCTTCGTTCATTTTGTTGGCCTGTGTCTGCTTATCATCGAGCCAGCGTTGCAGAAGTTTGGCGTTGTCCTTAGTGAGCGTCTGATTTCGCTCCTCGATCTGACCCAATTCCAGCTGAAGGGTGTTGATCTCGTCATGGAGAACCTAACAAGGTCAAGGTGACTTGGTGAATCACATCGAAGACAAAAAGAATCGGGGCTTACTTGTGCTGTGCGATCCTTCTCTGTCATCAGCTCGTTGTGTTGGTCGACCTTTCTTCGTAGGCGATCAATTTCCTCCCTTGCCTTGCGAAGATTCTCTGATTCGATACGAGAGAGCTCCTCCTTTTCCCGGAGAGTCTCATTCATTGAAAGAAGACGTTGCGCGTTCTGGCCTTGCGTCTTGTAAACTGAGGCGAGTTCGTCTCGGAGAGAAGATATCTGAGACTCGAGGGATGCCATGTAAGCTGCGCGCACGGGGTTCCTGTACGGACGAGGACTTCGGTGAGCGGAAGATGCAAGTAAGGAACGACGTACTCTTCTCCGGACGCGGTTCCGGGTATATATACCGTTGAACTGGATGGATTAGCGCGGACCGAGCCCACTGCCTTGAGGAGCGAAGCATTACGCTCTTTAAGGAGTTTGGTTTGTTGCGCCAGTCTGCGGTCTGCTAGAATGAGACAGAAGACAAGCAAGTGTAGACATAACAATTACACTGTTCGATGATGGACGCGAACGCATTTTGCTTGACATTACGTTCTGTGAGGCGAAGGCGTATCTGTTCTTGCCAGGAGGGTTCCGCCATCGTAGAGGGTATGAATATGATTAGGGTTAGGGTTAGAATTTGTGTGAATGTACCGGCAATTGGCGAGAAATATTCTCACGGTAAGTAGCGTTTTCGACTTTAGACTCGCGCTGCAAGCGGTGAGCCGGCTCGTTCTCTTTCTTTCACTTCCCGTCTCCACAATGGGCGTTGCGAGCAGCTGCTGCGATTCCTGCTGTGCGTGTCATGCGCATATATCCTGCTTTTCAGTACTTAACATGGCTCTCTGCCTAGTCCGTTCACGTAGATCTCAGCAATACGAACCTCTCCTTTTAGAGAACGAACGTGAAGCGGTTGCCGACCTCCTCCAGTTTCTCGAGAGTATGCTCAGCATATATCCATCTTCCCCAATTTTCTCATTGCCCCTCTCGCAGATCGTACGACAACCAATTTCTTCCAGGGATCCCCCCTTACCGCCCTAACGACACTCTCCTTCTCCGACAATGTTGACCTGCAACGTAGTGCTGCCCTTGCTTTTGCTGAAATAACAGAGAAGGAAGTCCGTCCAGTCGGTCGAGACACGCTCGATCCTATCCTCTTTCTTCTGTCCAGCCAAGACACCGAGGTTCAGCGTGCGGCTAGTGCCGCTCTCGGTAATTTAGCTGTAAACAGTACGTCCTACTCGTGTCTCACACCCAACCCATGTGGTTGATGTCCCTGCAGCTGACAACAAGCTTCTCATCGTCAAGCTTGGCGGCCTCGAACCCCTCATTAGACAGATGCTGAGTCCGAACGTAGAGGTTCAGTGCAATGCTGTTGGCTGTGTAACAAATCTTGCAACGCATGGTGCGTATGCCCGCTTGCAGCACAATTTTTTTGATCGATAATCTCTCCTTCCACGCTTGATTCACGTACAGATGATAACAAGACAAAGATTGCAAAGTCTGGTGCTCTCGTTCCGCTTACGCGACTGGCACGCTCCAAAGACATGCGAGTCCAGCGCAATGCCACCGGCGCTCTTCTCAATATGACACATTCGGGTACGCGATCTAATCCCACAATGCTGTCAATGGCAGTAATAACTCGTGTAGATGAGAATCGACAACAACTTGTCAATGCCGGTGCTATTCCTGTATTAGTCAGCCTTTTGAACTCAATGGACACGGACGTACAATATTACTGCACCACGGCACTCAGCAATATCGCTGTTGATGGTGCAAACCGCAGGAAACTTGCTCAGACAGAGCCTAAATTGGTCACGAGTCTTGTTGCTCTGATGGATAGCCCCTCCTTGAAGGTGCAGTGCCAAGCTGCATTGGCACTCCGGAACCTTGCTAGTGATGGTGATTCCACAGTTTTGCGTGTTTGGTGCAGCCACTGATTCTTCGGGCATTGCTATTGCAGAGAAATACCAGCTGGAGATCGTAAAGGCTGATGGTCTTAATTCCCTTTTGCGCCTTCTGCAATCAACATACCTTCCCCTAATTTTGTCGTCTGCCGCCTGTGTCCGCAATGTCTCGATCCACCCACAAAACGAGTCTCCGATCATCGAATCCGGATTTCTTCAGCCTTTGATTAACCTCCTTTCATTCAAAGACAACGAAGAAGTTCAATGTCACGCTATTTCCACACTTCGCAACCTGGCTGCCAGCTCAGAGAAAAACAAGTTGGCCATTGTAAAGGCCGGTGCCGTGCAATCCATCAAGGAACTCGTTCTCGAGGTGCCAATGAACGTACAAAGCGAGATGACGGCTTGTGTTGCTGTGTTGGCGCTGAGCGGTATGCGAAGTCTTGGCGCTGAGATGACCCAAGTTAATTTTCTGTAGATGAACTCAAGGGTCAACTTTTGGAGATGGGCATCTGCGAAGTCCTCATTCCTTTAACGAACTCACCGAGCCCCGAGGTACAAGGCAACAGTGCTGCTGCCCTCGGTAACCTGTCCTCCAAGGGTATGCTCCCTTAGGTGCTGCAGACATGTGTCTGACGACTTTTTTTTAAGACGGGCGAACGGCCACAGACGATTACTCGGCATTTAATGATGTCTGGGACAATCCCGACGGGGGGATGCATCGATACCTCTATAACTTCCTAACGAGCCCAGACGCGACATTCCAACACATTGCTGTATGGACAATTGTCCAACTGCTAGAGTCCGGAGGTACGGTATCTAGTTCATTTCGGAACAAGTTGATGGATGGATTTGTGTAGATCCGCAATTGATCAGCAACATACGGAATTCTGGACTGTTAAACTCACCCATTCGACAGCTTGCGTCGTCACGGACGCCAACACCGACTTCCTCGATCGGTACACCTCGCTCACATCATTCTGCTTCACAGTCATACGCGGATACAGAGGCAGGGGAAGGGCAAGGAGAGATACAGTTGCTTGCCCGGCGTATCCTTGAGTTTGTAGATGGTGACATTGATGGGGGTCTTCCACGAAGCGTGGCTGGTTCACACATCGGAGGGTCGTCATTAGGGAGTTCGAATGGAAGGGACCACGAAGAGCTGAGAAGAAGTGTGCGAGAAGCATTATCACATCACTGATGCGTGGGTTACGAATGTCATGTTTTTTCACTTTTTTTTCACCTTTTTTTGTTTTTGTTTTCAACCTTTCGAAGGGCCATCTAGCTAGCGTGTTCGTATATTTTATGGAGTTTACATTCTTGGACCCGTTCGGTGTTCGGGTAGATTATTTTTTTGTGACATCAGGACTTTGATTGGCGGATGAACTATAAGTCGGTTATATTCTTTGTTCTCCTCGAAATGATGACGATAAATTTCCTTTTGTCTCATTCCCTCGTCGTTTCATTCCCCCGCCCGTCGGATTTGGCGTGTTTGGCCCGCTGCGGTAACATCGGACAGCTGGTCCGTCCTCTGCCTCGTGTTTTCCTCAGGCTCACCGCGCGGCATCTTGACTTCCGTTCACCTTCCAATGGCATTGTCCTCCCTTCCTTGATAAGCATCACGGCCCACCCTCGTTTTTCCCGTCGTTCGTCCCTCAATTTGTTGTTCGCTTCCCGGCCTTCCTTCCGTGTTCACACTCGCTGCACCCGCTATTTCTGTCCGCCGTGGTGCTGATTCTCACCCCCGCAGTCTGAGACGGCTGCTTTCTGTCTGCAATCAGGTGTTTGTGGAGTGGCTTGTCTTCCATTCAGTGGGTTCGTTGACCGGACCCTACAAGCCGCAGTCGCTTCTTTTTACTTTATTCTCCACCTCCACATCATTTCAACCCTGTCGCAATTCTGCTGCCTTTCAACTCGACGCCTATATCAGCTCGATCAAATACCCTACCCAACCAGCGAGATGCGGTCCTTCGTGTTAATCGCCCTGCTCTCCTGCACCCTTGCCTTCTTTCCGTCCCTCGCGACTGCCCGCAGCTCTTTCTTATCTCGTGCACACAAGGTTGCCGCTAGGCATAGTTCTGGCTTGGCACGCGATATACGCATTGCTCTGCGTGGAGTCTTTGTCGAGCAGCTTGGTTCTGCGCCATCCCAGAGCGTGTTTTGTGTTTCCAATGGCGGAGGCGTTATTGTGTCTACTGGAAACGATACATTTTCCTCTCCGAGCGGGTCCTCTTCTACCACGAGTCCTCGACCCGCTAGTACTTCCTCCGCCCAATCTTCACCTTGGAAACCAATCGCCTCATATTCTGGCTCCACCTTCTTCAATGGCTGGACCTTTTTCACCGGAGCAGATCCCACCAGTGGAAACGTCAATTATGTGGATCAAGGCACAGCCAGGAATGCTGGTCTGATTGAAATCAATAGTGCTGGGAACCCAGTGATGAGGGTGGAAACAACTCCTACGGTGCAAACCAATCGCCAGAGCGTGCGGATCACGTCGAACTTGACATTCAACGAGGGATTGGTTGTTCTCGATGCCGTGCACATGCCCACGGGCTGTGGGACGTGGCCTGGTAGGTATCATCTCTTTTGCTTTCCCGATGACTCAGGAGTGAATATGTATTATAGCGTTCTGGACCAATGGTCCCGACTGGCCTAATTACGGCGAGATTGATATCGTCGAAGGCGTCAATAACTATACCAACAATCAAGCTACGATTCACACTGGTGTTGGTTGCAGTATCTCTAGCTCAAACTCGACTGTGCTGGGCATAACAGGTACTGTTGTTGGAGGGACCGATTGTGCTGCTGCGCAGTCAAACAATGAAGGATGTGGCGTACGCTCCCCCAGCGATACTAGTTTTGGCAGTGCCTTCAACTCGGTTGGCGGAGGTGTCTACGTCAGTGAGTGGGTTGCGTTCATGGTCCACGATTAGTGCTGATGACTCTGGTATAGTGTACTGGGTGAACAGCGTGGGGATCAAAATATGGTATTTCCAGCGGGGTTCGATACCTAGCGATATCGCGGCTGGTGCACCGCGTCCAGAAAAATGGCCCACTCCCTTGGCATTCTGGGCCAACTCAAATCTCTGTAACATCTCTGAAATGTTTCAAAACCACACAGCGATAATCGATACTACACTTTGGTAAGCAAATTAACTTCCATCAGAAGGGAACATTGTGGTTGTAACAAATGTACAGCGGCGATTGGGCTGCAGGCGTCTGGAACGGCACTGGTATACCCGGCCAATCAGTTAGCTGTGCGCAGCAAACTGGATTTGCGACATGCGCACAATTCGTACAATCGAACGGTGCATCCTTCAACGAAGCTTGTGAGTCCCCTCGCCCAGCTTGCATTTCGGTACTCATCGAGATATAGACTGGGAAGTGTCAAGCGTCAAGATATACAAAGATACCTCATCCTCATGATTATGACTTGCTTAAGGAGATTCGATTATCTATATAGAGGTATACTTTCGTGGAATGCAATGTATCTTGTAGTTAGGAATTAGATGTATTGTAGTGTTGTTTAACTATGTGTCTCACCCACAAATACAGGGGATTCTCCACAAACTTAAGTCTCGCTCGGAAATGACCATTTCTTTCACACCGTCTCGAGCAGCTTTGACGCGACGATCGTCGAAAAGTGCTATCCAAACGGCCACCCATATAAGATACACTGGTGTAGGCTGATCGGGTCACGCCCCAAGCTACGATCTCCCGCCCTTCTTCTTCTTGTTTACCACTTTGAACCCCCACTCCTGCTGCACGGGCTTCGGTTGCGTCTTCACCACATCAGCAATCGACACTGGCTTGTTGCTGGGGCCTGAAGTACCAGCAGCCCCGCGTCGGCTTGCGGCATCAGCCTTTCGCTTGTTGACGTACTCTGATGCAAAACGACGGCCGTCGAGGGTCGTACTGTTCGCATAGATGAGATCAGAGATGATCTCGATGGTTGACTGATCAGGGTCAAGGGGGAAGGAGAGCAGCATTGACGTTATCTCTTCCACTGGTTTGATGGAGATATGATATCAGATTCCATGTGGCAGCTCGATCGGATATCAGTCCACTTACGATTGACGGAACTATTCAATCCTTTGAGCGACTCGCCCAGCCACTTTAAGAAGTCATGTGATGGTGAGATCGGGAAATCCTCAACGCGAGGGGTAACCACTTTTACGGTCGTAGTCGCCGTTTGACGGACCGTTGGGCCGTTGGAACGTGATGTCGTAGCAGGCGTAGGGTTGCTTGGAGTGGCGTTCACCGCCGAGCGGGGCATACTAACAACAGGAGAGGTGGACTTGCCATAGGGGCCTACCGTCGTCCAAGGGCCACTCGGGGCTTGTGCATTAGGTACAACCTACAAACCATCAGCATCGATTGCAAGGGAGTAAGATTATTGGTGAACCTTAACAGTAGTCTCTGCGTACGCCCGACGTGCGGCGGACGCCGCGCTCTCTTTGACAACCAGCTTCTTCTTTCTTTCCTCTTCCTCCTGAATCTCTTTCATGGTCTTCTTAACCGCGGGTGCCGGGGTTCCGTTGGTCCAGACTGGTGTTGAAGGCATAGTAGACGAGTTGGCTGTGGTTGTTTCCTTTGGTGACATCGGATTTCGAGTACCTGCTTGTGACGTTGGCAAACCCCAGGAAGACGTGAATGGCTGATTCTCATCCCCAAAAGCGTTGCTACTCGCAGCAGTATTCACACGCATGATGCGTTCCCGTTCCCGTTCCTTCTCTGCAGCTTTGCGAGCCTCAGCCTTCTTTACCTCCGCTTCTTGAATCTCCCTCAGGCTCACTGTCGTGCCAGACCCCTTCTGCTTCTTCGAGTCATCCTCAACAGCCCAGACAGGCTTTGACTGGACAGCCGGAAGTACGATGGTAAGGGGTGGATCTCTGACTACAGCTGGAGAAGGTGGAGGTCCTCCCTTGGATGGGGGTACTTGAGCATCTCGTGTGGTCGACTTGTGTCTCGCTTTCTGTGTCGTTGGACCTTGGGCAGGAGTAGATGTGGTCGTTGGAGTGACAGACTGGGGGGTTACGGTTGTTGCACTGGCTGATACGATATTTGTTGACGCTGCCTGAGTCGATGTCGTGTTGAGTGGGGCAGGGACAGCATCCTCCACGGGGGAAACTACAACGTCATCTGATCCTTCCTCTTCCTGCTGCTGCAATTTGTTATGTTGTCCCAGGTTGCTGAAGGTGAGACTGTTCGGACCGGGCATTTCTCTCCAAACATCGTCCACAGTCGGCAACGAAGCCATCAACCAAGGCGAAGGGTCAACAGGCTGCACGGGTTCTTGTGCTCCCCATTCTGGTGCCTGGGGCCGAGCGGGTGGTGCGACGGGTGAAGGAGCGGCGGGAGGTTCGAAAGGCCTGCTACGTGTAGTCCACGGTGAGACATTGTTCGGCTGTACGGCGGAGGTTGGGGTATGAGTAGTACCGGGAACTTCGGAAATCTGAGGTAGTGAATCCCGAAACGGTGAGACAGACTGTCGTTGTTGTGATGCTATGTAAGGAACAGAGGGAGCCTGGGGGAACTGTGTTTGTGCGACGAAGTGGGGGCTGAGACCGTTTGCAGCATTGGCATTGAACGACGGTCCATTGTTATCGGATGGCTGACGAGTAACGGGGGAGTCATGATGACTACCGAAACTGCCCATGCCACTATACGCCGAGTCGCCGAAACGTTCACCATGGTTAATAGGCAAGGGAGTTCCTATCATGCCAGACGCCATGCCATTGAAACCATTAGCATAGGAATGTTGTTCATGGTCACTGAAACCGTGGTTGAGTTGCCTTGGCCCAGCCGACCAAGGGGAACTGTCGCCACCCCCACTATAGACATTGAACGTATCAATGGGGGGCACCCTTCCTAGCGGATCACTGTTGACGACTCGTGCACCCGAAATTGAATCTTGAAACGTTGCTCGCCCGCTAAAGGTACGACCTCCAGAATCAGGTTCACTGGAGTAGACTGCATTTCCTGCTCTACCAGTAATTGTGGACGGATCAGGAGAACCGTTTCCAAACCTACCACCACCTATGGATGATGAAGGTGATTCCGCAGGAGACGAGCCATTCGGGTACGGATCTAAAGTGGTACGTAGGGCCCGAGTTGGAACAGGCTGGTAGCCGTTAAACACATTTTGCTCATGAACCGGGGAATAGCTCTTCGGGGATTCAGAGTGAATAGAAAGGCCTGGAGGACCGCTGGAGATCTGCGAAAGAAATATTTTTCCTCCAACCGCTCGCCTTTCGAGAATTCCGACAGCAATCCATTCCACATCGATGTGAGTGCGCTTCATGAGTAGATCAGGAGTAAAGTAACCTTCTTCGAACCATTTCTGCATCAAATCAGCTCGGAAGGGCCCTGTTCCGATTTCAGCGAATCGATCACGAATACGATCACACAATGTCAAGGTAAAATACCCACCTTGCACCTGACCTTGAGGATCCAAATATGACCATTCGATGCTGGCAGGATCAGTTAGACCAGGAGGGGGGCGAGATTGGAAAGGATTTATTGTGGATAAAATTCGTGGATTTGAACTGGACCGACACTGCGCCTCCAAATTCACATCTGCCATGCCATGGTTAATTAAATCGATCCCCGACGACGAGATCTGACCATCCGGCGCCAAGTCGGACGGTGATATATCGGGATCGGGAGACGAAGATTGGTCTACAGCAGTGCCCGAATCGCCGCCGTGAGCACTGGCTGAGCGAGGACCCGTGCTCTCTTCTTCTTCCTTGATTTCTGAAGGTCTGACGTCCTCTTCCTTCCCTTCCCCTCGCATTACGGTGCCGGCACTAGTACCAGCCGATGGCCGTTTCCTCGACCAAGAATCGCCGCTGTTCAGCACTCCATCGAAACCAGAACTAAATGCGCCCATCCTGTTCCGGGGTGAAGGAGCCAGGTCCCGAGATGTGCCACCCTGGGTATTCGAAAGAGACAGTTTACGAGGGAGAGAAAGCGGTGGTTGATCTTGGAGGACAAACGTCAGTGATGAAAGGGGGGAATGAGTAGCCGATCCACCTGTACTGTCCCTCCTCCTTCCCAGGAAAGGGCCATAACGCATGGTATTATTCGTTGCAGAGCTGGGATGATTCAGCCGTGTTCTGTCGGATGGCGAAGACATGGTGTTCATCAAATCAGTTGACTGACGTCGACGAATTTCGGAATTAAGAGGTCCGGTGAAGAGCTAAATGCCTCGTGTGAGTGAACGAGGGAGAGGGCGGGACGAAAACAAATTGACCAACCTTCTTTTCTGCGTCGCTCATTTCGCGGAGACCAGCTGGCTCGTTGCCTACGTCGCGAACAATGCCCTCCCAACGCTCGACTTCGAGATTAAGGCCACCTTTCCCGCCACCCTCCTTATAGATTCTGAGCATTTCCTCCTTTGTATACCTGAATGGGCGGGATTCGTCGCGTTTGTCGGGTTCCTGGGAGGTGGGTGCGACGAGAGCAGAGTAGGTGGACGGGGCGAGCTGCTGAGCATGCTGTTGTGGGGGCGGGGACGGCGGGAGCTGCTGACGGGCGGGGGTGTGTGACTTTGCGCGCATCCACTCTGGACCAAAGTGCATTGTCGTAGTAGTTGCCATTTGTAAACGAAGAAGAGAGTTGAATCGAGTTCAGTTCGGTTCAGTTTTTGTGTGTAATTACACTATGCAATTTACCCTCCTACGTGTATTTAGGGCAGGCTTAGTCTCCACTAACCCGCCACCGGTGCATCGGCAGTGCTGTCAGTCAGTCCGTCAATATTCCGGTCTCTCACCTCCTGCGTGGTCCTGACTCACCTTGCAACCTACGCGCAGTCGGAATGATGTACCCAACCAGAAACACCACCCCGAATACCATACAGATCCCCGAGATATAATAATACCCGTCTTGCTCCGTCACACACTCTCCGTTGATTTCGGCACAGACTTCCTTGCCTCGTTCCGACACACATTCAGCAGCTGCCTCGTACGTCAGTGCCCTCATCGTACCACGTTCAGATGCACATTTCATACCCTTCACGAGCAGCTCTGTGTCTGCATCCTGAACTCTACAGTATGCCTCGCTGAAGTAGTCCACCCCTATGGAACGGTCAGTCATAAGTCACCTCCGGAAGCACGCCCACCTTTCAGAATAAAGTACTTTGGCCAAGTACCTCCCAAATTTGAGAACGTGTTGAGCAACTGTACAAATCAACATTCTTGTGCAAACGGCCGAGAACCATGATGGCTTACCGTCATATACGTTCCTCCGATCAAAGGGTCGGAGATCCTGGTGTGGAAGGCCGAGATACCTACGAACTGAATGGTACTGACAAATGGATAAGTATGGAAAAACTACTCCCTGTATCACAAACAAGAGACATACGCCGCAAACCCTTGCATAACCGTGTGGATCACCAGGTATGTAAAGAACCCATAAGATAGAGGCGGTGTTGGAAACCAGTAGACAATCAACGTGGATATCACGGCAAAAAATATCCGTGGCCAGAACGCCCATACCCAGGGGCGTAGTGGTCTGTCGCCGCTTGCCCATTTCGCGGCGAGCCAACCACCAAGGATCTGAAACGGAAAGTCTACAAGCACCACAAGGGCGAGATCTTCCCGACCCAACCCCTTTTCGATCATCTTCAGACTCGTCACCGATTCATTGGCCTGGAAACCGAGTTTGGCAAAGAAATGCAAGATGATAAGGGCCTGTACGTCTGGAAAGTTGTCATGTAATGGATACCGAGCGCTTCTGAATTTCCCAACACTTACGTTTTAACTTGCAAATGCCCCAGATGGTCTTGTAAACAGCTGACACAGTCATTTCCGAGCCATCGAGCGACGAGGCCTCCTACAACAAAATGAAAAAAGCCTATATGCAGCAATCCGTATCATACACACCTCCTTCTCGAAAAAGATGAGCCAGAATGTGACACCAAAACACAGGAGGCTGCACAATTGCAGGTACGTGGTCAAGGTCAAAAGTGGAATTCCCCATCTCTGACTGGGAGAGACATGAGAATATACCACACCAGAGACAGTTCAACGTACGAGAATGCCTCGCTGTTGAGGGCCAAGAACACTGTGAAAGACGCGAAAAAGCCTGTATTCAGCCCGACCGTCTGGCAAGTGGACGCAAAAGATAGATTTTCTTGGGATAAGAGAGTCAAAGCCCAACCGTCGACAGCAATATCTATCAAAGAGAGACTCGGTGACCAGCTTGCCGTAGGGCGCAAAGATACGCACCCTGAGTTGCAGAGAAGAAGACGAGAGAGGTAAATAAAAAGGTGAGCTCGGAAATGTTGTCAGCAGGCTAGCAAAGGATCAGCCCAAATCACAACCAGACGGTTCGCGTAAACGAACATGCTCAAATAGTCTCTTGGCATTGCTTGAAATGTAGAGCATCATGGAACCGATTATGAGCTGCATTGGAATGATCCATGATTTGCGCCGACCGACGGAGGAAAGGAAGGTGGAGTCGACGATGGGTGACCATAACAGTTTGAGAGAATAAGGATAGCTGGAGAGGGCAAATATTCCGAGTTGAGAATAAGATAGATGTTCGCGTAGAATAAACGGTATGGAGCCTGGAGCACCGATGTTAAATTACGAATGAAGAGGTGAGGTTGTACATACCAAGTGCAAGACCTAGCTATGAACAGACATTAGCGTGACTACGCGTCAGAGACGCTCAACACTTACCGGGACTCCCTGAATAAGGTCTGAGAGGAGTGAGCACCAGGAATGAATGATGAAAAGGAACGAACGGACAAAGAATGATGAGCAACGTCATTGCTTTCCTGTCTTTGACGGAAAGAGACTTTGTTGTTTTTTTGTGAACTTCGCCGAACGGCACACCATTGTCATCTGCTTGGTCCGAGTCGTGCTCTTGGGAAAGGAGAGACAGCTCGACCTCGTCGGGTTCACCTCCGTTCGAGAGTCTTCTCCCGGAGTGCGCTGTCGTGGAGGGAGCGCGTGGGGAAATGTGGATGCTGTCCAGAGACGTCGCGATCGGTCTCTGGTGAGTGGGCATGTCTGTGTGGTCTTCCACGTTGAGGCTGGGACGGTAGCGGAGGTTAGGGAAATGAGGGTTCGCAGGTGACTCTTGACGAGACAGGGTGGACATGCTCGTTAACCGGCAAGAATGTCCAGTTCGGGCACAGCTGCACATCCGAACACGTCACTCGATTCTAGATTCGGACAACAACACATCAAGGTTGCAGCATCGCTCACTTCCCACTTTGTGGCACGGCGATATTGCCTGGCAGCATGTTCCCGACCTTAACTTCCACTGGAGTTCCTCTATCACGTATCATGACCCGCCTGGTTGGCAAGGTTGTAGGGATCTGCCGCTCTTTGCTTTCGCTTCATTCGCTGATCGACCTGGCTACCACCGACACTCGTGCCATCAATTATATCGCGGGGAAGGGAACCTATCAGTTCTCCAAACCCAATGGCGTAATAATATCACTTCAATTTCTGCTTGGTGGAGGCATTCTGTCTGGTCCAATCTAGGACCTTTCAAGCGCACGAGCAACAGCAAAATTGTTGCGCCTGCGTCGAGTTGAGAAACGATGCAATGCCGCCGCAGAAATGCAGTAGCCTAAATTGCCGTAGCCCGCCGAGACGAGGTTCTGTTGCGCATATCAACTAGAAGGTTTTCAGTCATTCGTCATTCGACCCAGGATTATAGGAGAAAGATTTACTTTGATTGTTCGAATACCTCTTTCAGTCGATCAATTTCCTTCATGCTGTTTTGTTTTGTCACCTTCAAGTTTATACAACACACTCCATGCTGGCACCAGTCAAACAGAGGACATAAACTACGTACATTTATATGTGCAGGTCAACAATTTGAAACATAACAGTTGAGATGGCAGCGAAATCTGCAGGAAAAAACTAGTTCCATGCATATCACAGGTCGAACCGATCAGACGAGGCGCAGTCGCACTTCGTTTGTATCCAACTCATCTTAGTCTTTTCTGATATTGAACTACAAAGTGTTTGCAAATCACCACAGTCAAGTAAACAAGGACAAGATAAATATGTGTCGAATATGTATGCGTGGTGGATGTAAATGCTGCCTAGCTTACATTCAATCCTTTTTCTGCTTCTTGGACCTGGGCTTCTCCAAATCAATCTCATCCGCGTCGTCGTCGTCATCTTCACTGTCTTCATCCTCGGAGTCAACTTCGTCTGATGGAACGTTTCCAAGGAAGTAGTTGGTAGCTTCGACAAAGACCTCATTGGCGATAGTAGTCCCAATCTGAGGCAAAATGAGTCATGTCTCATGCATGCTTCAGGTCAACTCACATCAAACGGATCCGAGGTAATTTCAAAGAAGTTGAAGAAACTACCAGCTTCGGCGGGCACATCGGATTCTTCGTCTTCTTCCTCGACGCGCGGATGCAATTTTGTCAATGCGTTCTCAGATTCTTTCCAGTTGATTTTCATGACCTGGGTGAAGGTATTCAAAAAAACCCTCGAATTAACAAGTGTATGTATACCGAAGGCTGGACATCACGGCTCCAGGAGAAAGCAAGCATCGAGGGAGTCAAGCCATCTTCGTCGGGCTGCTCATTAGAGGCCTCGGGTGGTGGAACATATTTGTATTCTTTTTTGAGGACAGAGTCGGTGAAATATGGGTTTGTTTTGAAATGCTACATTTAAGTGAGTACGAGGACGCAAAACGGAGCAGAAACCTCACAAACTCGATGTCGAAACATCTAGGTTCGGCAGGATCACGTATCACCCACAAGTCTTCCAAGTAACTCAACGCGATGCGGTCAATGTTGTGCTGAGCTTGGAAGCCGATCAGGGGATGGTTCATTAACGCAATAGGCCAAAACTTTGGTATGGCTTTGGCAACCTCGCGTCGCTTCTCGTAAACACTGTGAAGTGTCTTATATCCACGGAGCTCTAGGCCAGACTTGAATTACAACAACCGGTACTTGCAACAAAAATACAACTCACCTAAGAGAAGCTCAGCGCGTTCGATTTGCTTTTGGACGTCTTGCAACTTTTGGGCATGCTCGTCGCTGAGCTCAACGCTCTCAAGAGGATTTTTTTCTGTGTTAGCGCCAGGGGAGGCGCGCTTTTTTCCAGACATTCGAAGAGACGGTTGCAACAATATAGACTTGGTGCGTCGTTGGAAGTTTTGAACGTAACGTATCTAAACTCCGCTTGCAACAAGTTAGTATTATAGTCGCACGGCCAAATTAGGTAATGAACAGGAGGGTCCAAGAAAAATGACATAGGCACGAAGGAGAAGGAAAAGCGGGAAGGGATCTAGCCTAGTCTACCCGCTGCTTGTTTCCCATCTCTATTTCCTCCATCTTGGTCACAGTCAGCCCTCTTTTTCTGGCTAGCGGACCGACATTCTCCGAGAATACTTTCCCCGCCAAACCAAATTTCTTGGCAAACGGACCTTTCAAGCCTTTGCCGTGGTTCGCAGAACGGAACCCTGGTCCCTCATAATAAATAACGTCTGTTGGTGGTATCAGTCTTGGCCACGAAACGTATTCGATACCGTAAATCATGATGAATGCAATCGCAAAGAATGCGATAAGCACCCAGAGCATGAAATAGTAGATGAGAGAGTAGTCTGCACCCAAGGGTTAAAACAATGGATTTCTACATCGTCTAAGACTCACCAGAAGTTCTGGGCAGCGTTAGGCCAGCACAAATCATGAACAACGAAAAAGACATTATGTATGGGACCTTGAAATCCGTGAGTGGATGATCAGCTTCCTGGACGAAGACGACTCACAGAACGGATGATCAATGGCCTAGAATCTGCCAACAAGGAAACAGCCGTAATTGGATTCTTCCGTGGAGTCCACGCCCCAGTCACAAGGTCAAAACCATCTTGCCTCGCGCCGTCGAAATAGTTGTTTCTGACGTATCGCATTACACTCTTGTAGCCATCCTCGAGGGCACCCATTCTCGTTCGCTTGTTCGTCCTTGTAAAGTCCGTCTTCAAGGCACCAGAGCCAGCGTAGGCTTTCGAGATCAGATCAGCATGGTCGGCCCACACTGTCCAGAATGTGGGTTATGTATGAACACGAAGGATTGAGTCAGGACGAAAGCTTACTCTCTCTAAAATCCCTGCTCAAAGCCTGAAAATCCTCTAGGTCTTCGTTTTCGGTGAGTACACCAAGTGCTCTGAGCTGGTGGTTCAGTGTCCACTTCGCTAATGCTGCCTGCACCACGTTCGTGCGATCTAGGTTATCCATGCAATTTGTGCGGACGACTCCTTGCTGAGTTTTCAAGGGTTCAGGCTGAGACATATCCAAGTGGAAGTAGCTAACGACACATGAGCAGGATGCTGTGTATTAATGATAGTGTCATACCCCTGTTTCAGAAGATCATCTTGAATTTTCTCGATGAGGATGTTGATGCGATCCCAACGCATGTTCTTGCACTCGTTGTGGAAATCAAAATACTGGTATTTGGCATCTGCCACCTCGGCCTAGGACAGATGCGTGAGTGATACGATGAATGCCGTTAAGAACAATATACTTGATTAAAGACACGTTCATAGGCATTTTTGACTGGTTGTTCGTACCCCTTTTGGTTAACCAAGTTGACCAGACTCTGTTCACCGTATACCGAAATTTGTTCCTCTAGATGACGACGCAAGGCGTCGGCCTTTGAAGACATTGAATACTCTATCCTCTTCTGAATATAAAGTCACTTACAGTATCTTGGAGGTCCATCACTTGTAAATCAGGCTTGTACCTTAGCGTGTTAACCTCAGCCCAAAACACAGGTACACTCCCTCGAATCTGGACAAGACTGAGTTGATGTGAAAACTTTTCGATGTTTGTCATGCGGCCTGCCGCTTGTTCATTGACGAGAAGTATCTGCTCTGTTTCATTGAAGTTTGCTACATGTCCATCTTGGTCGATGCCCCGGCGAAAGTACCGTGTACCTGCACGATACCGTGACCTCCGACTAATGAGACATAGCTGAATCCGGCGCCCGTGGATGTAGGCAGTACGAACATCAAAAGCTAGTTAGCAACAACATTAACATGGAGGTGTGAAATATCCGGCAGTAAACACCTACAGCCATATACTATAGGTAGAATGTAGGGACTGAGCTACTTGTGTTTCAACGTTTAGGTGCGACAATGAAAAACGGGTTCGCTTACATCTTGTGCAATGTCAGTATCCATTAACCTCGATTGCAGGAACCTAGAAGAGTTGTTAAAGACTTGGGGAACGACTGGCATAATGTCCGCACTTGTTCCAGAAAAATCTGTCGTCCGCCTTTCGAAGCGTCAAATGTGGAACCTAGCGCAGAAAATGTGGATTACCTGTTCCCAGAGTGATTTTTCGACGTTATTCTCTCGCTCTCTCCACTGTGTCTGCAAGCGTGTAGACAGGTCCCAACCATAGCTAAACAAGAAATGACCCCCATGCAAATGAGACCGCAGGAGTGCTAGTAAGTGCCTCTCAACAGGATGTGGTGCATTCTGTGCGGAGACGTTGGGATTGAGGGGAAGGATATCAAAATCTGCGGCGCGGTATACATCGTGTCCCATGAAGCGCGCACGATGTTCGCGGCCAGTTAGGATGATGATATACTCCGCTGTCGTAATATGTAAGTCCTTGACATCGGAAACCAAAGGTACCGGACGCACATAGTGCCAAAGATATCATTCCGAGTATCCCATAGACCGTCTTCTCGTATTTTGAGTTAGCAGGGGGTGGCGCTGCGTTGGGCGCTGGTATCTCGGGCGTCAGGAAGAACACCATGCTGCAAAGACCTCACAGAGCTCACGGTTAAGAACTATGTCACCAGTCGACCTGTGTATGGTGAGGGACCGAGCCCCAAGCGGTTCTACAGGCGTAAACGTGTAGGCATCCTGGCCAACAACAAATCTAGAGAATGGTAAGGGGATAATGGAATGGAAGAAGGAAGAGAAATACTGACAGGTTGAGTCTTTGGTATACGGGTTTCATTGGAGGCGGTATGTCGACGTCGCGGTCAAGTATGTTCGGTTGTCTGAGTCTGAAACGGCCTCGCCTTAGAGAGCCATGGTCAAGCTCACCCCAGAGCTCCTCGCGCAAGCACCCTCCGCAATAAATCCCATCAAAGAACGCCAGATCGACCTCCGCGGTGAGTCGCCAACGGTGTGCTCGCAGCAGACCGTGTTGAGCCACCAACCTCAGGATATAAAATCCCTGCCATCGAAAACCTGGGTGTCACCAAGGCACGTATCGTCTGATCACATCTATCGCGTCCCCCGTGACCTCACCGGGTCTCGCAACCATCCAGGACCAGCATGATGCCATAGACTTGACAGATAATTCCATTACCGTACTGGGAAACTTGCCTCTCCTCAAGCATCTCCGTACCCTCCTCCTTGCCAACAACCGCGTCTCGTCCATCTCCCCATCCATCAATCTCTCAGTTCCTAATCTTACCACCCTCATCCTCACCGCAAACAGCATTTCCGAGCTCGGAGATCTCGAGCCCCTGAAAGAACTTAAAAACCTCAAATATCTCTGCTTGATTGGGAACCCTGTACGGGAAAAAAAATGGTATCGCGAGTGGCTTGCGTGGAGAATACCATCGCTGAGAGTTCTGGATTTTCAGAGGATCCGGGATAAGGTGCGCAAGAAATCATTCTCGCATCCGTCTTCGATACAGCTTGAACGCTTCCACTCCATGCAGGAGCGACAGACAGGCAAGTCACTCTTTCTCACCGCAGAGGGTCTACCCACCGCACTCGCAACGACAATATCCACAACCGTTTCAAAACACAGCGCAAAGGCTGCCGTTACAATCGACGAGCCTAAGGCGATGCCGCTCACTGGCAAGGCCGGACGGCTAATGTCAAAGGAGGAAGCAGAAAGAGTCAAGCAAGCCATCGCAAAAGCAACCTCGATTGAGGAGATCAGAAGACTGGAGAGAAGTCTCAAGGAGGGATACTTGCCAGCCATGGAGGCAGTAGGAGCTTAATGAGTTGTACCCTGTATATTCTTTGTCTAATGCTTGGAAGCTTGGAAAACGTGCACTAGATCACACGAATCACCGACGAAGACACAGCAGTTACGCCACAGGGATAGCTCAGCTGATCTTTTCGCGTGATGGCCTGCACTCCAAGGCACAATCCGTGGAAAGTGAGGACAAGACTGCTCCGAAATTTGCCAAAGAGCTGATGCCATGGATCATTCCGAATCTCGCATTCAAGGTCTTCATATCCTCTGAGACCTACGGGGAGATAGTGGGCAAAAACTAACCATACCCAGGATTGACATTACCGTCGTGTTGTCATTTGAGCTGCCATCATCCTTCTGAAGTTTTTGCCGTTGTAACAACACCCTTGATGTTGGACGTTGAGATTCGAAATGGTCCGCCACACGGAACACATACTTGCTGGTCATGTGACCAACCACAAACTGATTAACACCCTGCAACCAAATAACGCTCGCTAAGGCATATACCTGGGCCACATCAACGGCCAAGGGGTTTCCGAGCTGAGTCAAGACGTTCGGGTGATCGAACACCCGAGCAATAGCAACCCCGAAGATATGCAAAGCGATGTGGTAAAGTAGACGAGAAAGATCCTGAGTTGAAGAGCAGTAAACTGTTGCCTCGCTAGGTTACATAGATATTGGGTGAGGGAAATTGGAATTGCTCGGCGACGTACGGACGGCTCTGTAGGCTACCACACCTAAAGCGAATAAATTGTTAGTTGCTGGTGATGAATGTCAGACAATTTGCCTGCCAACTCACCTGCAAAAAACGTTATCCAAATGGCTGGACACCATGTAGTGAACATTGAAAGTCATACGATATCATAGCAAAATGGGCACTTACACATCCCATACAACCAACTGTAACCCAAGATGTGGGCCCCTCTGGCGTTGAACAACCCCTTGAGGAATGAGAGTGTCAGTACATCTTGACAAGACATATCTTAAAAGTTGGAGTAATGTGGAAGCAACTCAGGTCTCCTTTTCTCATCGCCTACTCGGTTGTATCACGGGCAAGCTCTGAGCTCAACTGCCATTTTCGTCTGTTGGATGTCTCTTAGGCTCATACTTAGAATTGTAAGGTCCATGCAGTTTCGCGGGCTGAACTCTCTGAACCTGTGCATAAAGAGCATGGCAGAGTGCTTTGGTCTAAGAGTGCATCGCCCAGTCTCCAAGCAGGCCTCCTTGCCTACCCATCCGCCTCCTTGGGCCTGGACCTATCGCGCGTTCATCACGTGAAGCGCCGTTTAGGACAAGGTGCTTGTCAACCAGCTGTGGGGCGTACAATCAGATATAGAGTGATGTTCCCGCAACTAACATCGCGCACATCGTTCAAGGTGTTCGTTGATTTTGTCAGAACAGACAGGAAAGCTGTGAGTTGTACGTCTTCGTATTCCTACAGACATCAAAATAGATGGGGAACATCCGGACTGAGTCAGTCTGGACGATGACGGGCTCTAAGGAGCTGTGAAGCGAAGCTGGACCTACTGTGTTGAATTCATCGCGGAAGCCTTTGTTCTCGCTCGCAGGAAGTGATGCAATCAGCGCTGAAATTGATCGAAGCACGGTGTGATCCGTTGGAACTTGGCCTGTTGCATGAACTATGATACGACTTTATCCGAGTGACTAACGCCCAGGACTCACTCGTAATCACGCTTGTGACGTACTGTACGAGCACTAAAATTCGCTCATGGAGCATCTTGACTGCAGCTCTTTGTGCCTGTAAATGAGACTCCACTGAATAGCGTGAGCCTAAATTGGTAGGTGCCGAGATGGTTAGACACCAACAACTAGTACTTCCTCCTCCACCCTTTGCTGTCCAGTCGACAGCGATGCGCTCAGCTTCTCCCGTCTCGACTTTGTATGGTGTTTCGATGAACACGGATCGTGTCTTCTTGTCTCTAATCTCCACAGAAGGTTCATATGCCTTGAAAGGGAGAGTTTGTCCAGTAATGTCAGAGGAGGTGGATAGAGATAAAGAGGGCTGGAGGAGGAGGAGGAGCGGTGTGGAGCAATACCCTGTGAACTGATGTGGAGGATTATCAGGCATCTGGGACAGAAAATAAGACCTCAAGCGGACCTGATCCTGAAGTGCTATGTGGCGAGAAGTGGGTATCGGTGCTACAGTGTACCACCCGATGAATTCCAGCGAAGGGAATACCTGTTTATCTTGACCGCCGTGTGAGACAAGGAACGTTCAAAGGACAGTTAGCATACATTGATCCCGTCTTTGCACGAGAAAGCCGTGATCGACCATGTCATCACGTCCATCCTCTAATGCCAACTCAAAGGTATTGACGATCTCCACTTCTCGACCATTCTGCGTGCCGAGCAGGGCGCCAAGGACTGTATGATATCTACGATCTGGATATTGGTCAACCAAGGGGTAGCTTACCAAATTGTAGGTGCGATTTCGTCTGAACCTTCAATCGAGTGAGGTGCTCAGAGATATTTAGAATTGGGAGAGGATGACTGTATGCATGCGATGAGTGTTCGGCGTGGCACTCAGAGTCACGACATACAGTAAAAGGGAAAGACCAGACGTCGCAGTCGCGGGGAGGACAACTGATAGTTCGTCGACGTCCATTGGAGAGCTCATCGTGGTGTGAGCTTAAGTAAAAGGGGTTAACAAAGCTAATTAGTAGTAAAGGTAATCGACCCGAAAAATAAAAATATTCCCGTTAGCCGACTTGAACGACTGACCTCGTCATTACTAGTGACGCGCTCTACCAACTGAGCTAAACGGGAGTTACGATCAACAGAAATAATAATACACTAGAACCCTATCCATTTTGATGAACGCGAACGGACTTGCCCTGAACTCATCTGGTCGCGTACTAACTTACCTTTGACTCAAGCGCTCACCTCTCGCCATGTCTGGCTTCGACGCAAATCGAGTCTTCACTGTCAATATACATGATCCATCCTCAGCTTCGACCTCGACCGATATCCCCTCGCAGACAGAGAAACTTCTTTTGGATTTTTTGTTGCAATACCGAGTCGGTAGTGATTTCATTTACAGGTTTGTCCTCCACCTTTTTGTGTGATGTGTTAGTTACCTAAACATCTCAGAGATAATCTACGCGGAAACCTCCTTTTGAAACAGTACCAGTTGGAGATAGACCTTCGCCACCTTAGCTTGTACAACGATGAACTGGCTCACGCCATTCAGGATCGGCCAGCAGATATTCTTCCTTTGGTGCGTCGTATTTCGTTACTATCCGGTCTTCTCTTACTTTTGCCAAGTTTGAAAATGCGGCCACCAAAGCAGCCAGATCAATTCTTTTCCCTCTGGCAAGCACGTCAGACGAACGAGCGGAGGCTGCTCTTCAATCTATACCCAAAATTCAAATATCCATTCAGTCCGGGTTGAGCATGCAACGCTTCCGCGACCTTACCGCGGACACGATGAATAAACTAGTTCGCATACCAGGCATCGTGATATCCGCCTCCGTCCTCTCCTCTAGATCCACAAAGCTCCATCTCCAATGCCGTGCATGCAAATCAACGAAGATCGTCTATCCCCCTGGCGGCCTTGGTGGCCTTGGCAGCGGCTCCGATAGAGGCCTCCCAAGAGTTTGTGATGCTCCCGAGTTGGAGAATCAAAGGAAAGATTGTCCTATGGATCCCTACATCATCATCCACTCAAAGTCCAGTTTTGTGGACCAACAGACGCTCAAGCTCCAAGAAGCACCGGATATGGTGCCGGTTGGAGAGCTGCCCCGACACATCCTTCTGTCGGCTGATAGATATCTTACAGGAAATGTTGTTCCTGGCTCACGCATAATCACAACTGGTATCTATTCCACATTCAACTCCGCAAAAAATGTGAGCTTTCGATCATTTTTCTTGTCTCTGGGTACTTAAGGTCTAGCTCAGAAATCTGCGGGATCGGCTGCTCTCCGACAACCTTATATTCGCCTGATCCATATTGAGCTGTCCTCTCCGTCTGCAGGTGGTGGTGCTTCAAACCCCTTTGGAGTGCAATTCACTCCCGACGAAGAGGAGGATTTTGCCGAGATGGCACGAAGCGAGGGTTTCTACGAACGCTTTGCAAAAAGTGTTGCTCCAAGTATTTATGGTTGCCTAGGTTTGTTGCATTTTTGTAGGACATCAGGACGTCACTTACGATGTTTAGACATTAAAAAGGCGATTACCTGCCTTCTGTTTGGAGGTTCGAAGAAAATATTACCTGATGGGATGCGGTTGAGGGGAGATATCAATGTATTGCTGCTTGGAGATCCTGGTACGGCCAAAAGTCAGCTACTCAAGTTCGTGGAGAAGGTAGGGGAGTCATTGTCATACATGGTTCTGTTTAACGGAATTCACAGGTTGCTCCGATTGCTGTATACACTTCGGGAAAGGGTTCCAGTGCTGCTGGTCTGACGGCTTCGGTGCAACGTGATGCAGTTTCTGTCAGTCTAGGCGAAAATATCTCGAGTATCCAACTGATCCAACATTATTAGCGCGAATTTTACCTCGAAGGAGGTGCGATGGTCCTAGCTGATACTGGTGTAGTGTGCATCGATGAATTTGATAAGATGCGCGACGAGGACCGCGTTGCTATCCATGAGGCTATGGAGCAACAGACGATATCGATAGCCAAGGCTGGAATCACCACAGTTTTGAACTCTCGGACGAGTGTCCTTGCAGCAGCGAACCCGGTGTGGGGTAGGTACGATGAAGGGCGAAGTCCCGGCGAGGTACGTTTATTACTTTTGTCAACTTTCGTGTGCTCGAGTCATCTTTTTGCAGAACATCGATTTCCAAACCACTATCTTATCTCGGTTTGATATGATATTCATAGTCAAAGACGAGCATAATGAACAGCGAGATAGGGTTCGTATTCTACCTATTCTCTGGCTAATATCCTAATCCCTCCGGGCAGATGATTGCGAAGCATGTCATGAACATCCATATGAACAGACCAAACCAAAATGGTGAAAATGGTGAAGTTATTGGTGAGATCGACATCGACAAGATGAAGCGATACATTGCATACTGCAAAAGGCATGGGCCGTCTCCTTACTAAACGACACTATTTTTAACTTGCTTTGCAGTAAATGTGCTGCACGCCTATCCCAAGATGCCCAGGAAATGTTGAGTAGCCACTTCGTTAGCCTGCGAAAACAAGTTCAGCAGGTTGAACGGGACAATGATGAGCGAAGTTCGATACCAATAACCATTCGGTTTGTTCAACATCGTTTCCCTTTCTCCGTGTTGACAATTATCATTAGTCAATTGGAAGCTATCATTAGAATATCTGAGTCCCTGGCCAAGATAACCCTGTCTCCTGTCGTGCAAAATCACCACGTAGAAGAAGCGATACGCCTGTTTAAATTCTCGACCATGGATGCGGTGTCGGCGGGCTCTATTGATGGTATGTCGCGAGGTGAGCTGAACGAGGAGATGAGTCGCATAGAGAAAGAACTGCGGAGAAGGTTGCCGGTAGGATGGAGCACGAGCTACCAGAGCCTTGTTAGGGAATTTGTCACGCAACATGGCTACTCGAATCACGCCCTCGAGCGCACATTGTACATCCTCGAGAAGAGAGAGATCATTAGGTTCAGTGGGCAAAAGAAGATTATTCATAGGTGAGTTTCGGATGATTGGGTGGTGATCCACTACTTAGTTCCTTTGCGCAGAGTTGGCGTATAACCGATGCTTTTGGTGTTGTGTTGATTACCCTGTACTGATACGGTTTTGTGTATACGTAGCGTTGCAACAGTCCTTCGAGATCTGATGTGATGGTTCTGTCAGGATAGTTAACACCGCCCGCCTAGCTCAATCGGATAGAGCGTCAGACTCTTATGACTAGGCGATCTGAAGGCTGCGAGTTCGACCCTCGCGGTGGGCTATGTTTTTTTATTGACGGGGGTTCTCCGCACGATTTCATACAGATCCTGCTACAAATTAGCGGGGGTTTCCCTCTTTTGAACAGCCTTGAAATTTTGTCTCTCCAAGTTTGAAACGGCGCATCGATAATCAGTTGCATAAAAATAAAAAAAATCTATAGCCCACCGCGAGGGTCGAACTCGCAGCCTTCAGATCACCGCCTGTGACAGTCGTAAAAGTCTGACGCTCTATCCGATTGAGCTAGGCGGGCAATCGATGTGTCATGCCTCAGGTCTTTGATCAAATGATCAAAAACGTAGCAAGCGTCACGTGATGATGTTCAAGTAATACAGTATGCGCCTGCCCACTCCGGCGCGTAACTACCACTTCGAGTTCGTGTTTGCGCGTAACGTGTCTGAAGTGGTGCTGTTATGACACTAAACAGAGAAGAGAAGCCAAGGTAAGTTGTGGAGACTTTCGTTTCCGACTTATGATTCAAGCCAAACGTGACTCCAATTATAGTTCATCGCCTCTTTCGGACCTAGAGGTCATAGAGATTTCGTCTGATTCCGAGGATGACTTGTAAGCAGATTATGTTTGTGTCATGATCTTGAATGTTCTCATTTTATATAGGTTGTGTCAGCCACACCGTAGGTGAGCTGCTGTCATAACGGCAAACATTTATCCCTTCATTCCAATGAACGTGTTGTAGCATGTGCGGGACTACATTGAAACGCGAGAACAATGCACCCGGGCATAGACCTGCCTCTGAAAATGATGTCATTGAATTGACTGACAGCGAGTCAAATAACTCAGACTTTCCAGGCATGCTTTCGCCTGTGATCAAGAAACCGGGAGGAAAGCCGTTTGGAGGTTCGAGGGGACAACAGCCTCTCAACCAAAATTTTGTTCCATTGTATGTGGACACAAGTGACGACGAGGAGTTTGGCAAGGACTGCATCCTTGTGCTGTACGAATTTTACAGCATATTCTTCCGTTCATTTTACCCATTTATGTCCAGGAATGATCCTCCAGGCTCCCGAAAACCATTTCGAATTACCCCTTCTGCCGGAGGTGTTGACCAAAATGTTCCAAGGAGAAATCCGCTATTAGACTCAGCGAAGAAGAACGCTGTCCCCGAGTCCTCACATGCCGCACAAAAGTCGCCCAGCAAAAAATTAGGGCCTTCCGCACATAAGGCGAAAGAGCAAACTCGAAGGCAGATGTATGCCACTGAACTATTTGCTGAGCTTAACCGGGATGCTTTTGGTAATGGACTCCCAATGGATACTACCTTAGAATGGAGTAAGCGTCTGTTGACAACAGCAGGACGAGCACGTTGGCACCGGTGAGTGAGCAGTGTCCAAAGGGATCCCAACCGAGTTGACTTCTCCCCCTTAAGCTCACGCGAGGGCGTGCATATTACAAAAATTGAACTAGCATCCAAGATCTTGGATTGTGACGGTGAGTCCGTGGCGAACTTGGAAATTACGCATTGCGTTGATGATAGGCTATGGGCATTCAGAACGCATTCGAAATACCCTATCTCACGAGATGTGTCATTTAGCATGTTGGGTTATTGATAACCAGCCCCGGGAAGGACACGGTCAATTCTTCAAGTCGTGGTTAGTACCATGCAACTTTTATTAATGGTGTTACTAATGAAATGTTCAACAGGGCAAACAAAGTGATGCATAAGCGTCCAGATATCCATATCTCTGTAAGAATCACCAGTGTTAATTTCGAAGTACTCACGCTAATTACCTTAGACCCGACATAACTACGAAATATCATACCCATATGAGTGGAGTGAGCTTGTCGTTGTCGCCCTCATCCATTTTATTTATTTATTTTGCATTCGATTTCTAGAATGTGAAAAGTGTTCAAAGATGTAAGTGGTAGTGTTTGATGGCTTTTAATGTCATTGCATGGTGTCTGATCAGTTACTTTTAGCTATGGTAGATATTCCAAATCTATACGGCCTGACCGGTGTGGTAAGTCAGAGCATTCGAACGACGCATTCACTTGAATGGCTACATATGATGATCTAATTGGCAGTCTGTGGGGCCTGTAAAACGGGAAAACTGATCCCACTGTTCACGGAAAGAAAGGCAACGACCCCCAGAGTCAACCGTATGGCTGTGACCAAACCTCGAGGTACGAACGATCTACTCCATTGTATAGTCATGTTGAGTTTGTCCACAGACTCTACACATCCCATTGTTGGGAGTCCGAAACCGGTACCAGACATTCCTATCGAGAACCAGAGCCCTCCACCTTCAACAGACGTTAGTGAGGATATCACGGACCTTGTGAATACCCTCAAAGACACATCTATCGACACATCTTACTTCTTCTGAATGGGGTTGATGACTTGCAAACTGATCACACCCATATCCACATATCCAGCAAAACCAATATTTGTGACACCCAGTACAGGCTGCATAGAATGTAGAGAAATGTGTAACTTGTGATATAAGTAGACGACAGAATACCAGGGATACAGCATATGCCGAGACAAAATGAACCCATTCCATACCATGAAAAGTTGTTCTGGAGTACCTTTGGTGATCGAGAGTGGGCTTAGCCCTCATCTACTCCTATCCACTCTTTGTCTATAACGTGCAACCATGGGTGGGCTATCATATCTCGCGCTTCTTTACGCTCCCGCTGATCAACCGCGAGCATGGGCCCCAAGAAAGTGCAGAGTTCTGTAACTGTAGCATTTGAGAATAAATACTTCTCCACCATTACGCGATGCAGCGGCCATGGTTTCAGAGTTTTGATGTACCGCAGCGCACCTAAAACTCGTCAGAAAATAAATTGACAACATGTCCAGAGGACCGACCTGTATGGTCGAAGAGTTCTCTGCTATACCTGCCCCCCATCTTTGCCTCCATCGCAAAATCACCCATGAGCTCGATGATCTGGGCCATGTGATCATCGTCTTTAGTAAACAATTCGCCTTGCCCATGCGGATCGAAGAGGTACTCTGCAGTCAATAATTCGAAAACAACACAAGCCACGCTCCATATGTCTGCACGGGTTCCCCAGTCGCGCCGCCCGAGAATAGCCTCAGGGGCACGATATTGGCGGGTCTGTACGTCCTCTGTGTAATGTTGCTTTGAGGGCGTTGCGTTGCCTAGGTCAGCAATCTTGATGGTAAGTGGGGTATAACCAATGGGTGTTTGAGGAGGCTGGGGGGTAGGGCAAGCAGTGGACGAAGAGGCGGATGAAGAACTCAGAGCAGAAGAATTTGTCCGACGAGGGGCAGTCCGGGAAAGTAGTGATGGACCGATGGGAGCGTGAGGGATTTCGTTTTGGGTATGTGATGATTGGATCGGGACGGAAGCCGGCGGTTCCGTGATAGTATTAGGCGAGTTGGTGGGGGGATTCTCCTTCGGGAAAAGATCGGAGACTGTGATGGAAGCTATCTTAGACAAAGCCGGGATGTCTGCACTCTCTACAGAAGTCGGTGGAGAGCTAAGGATGCTACTGGTACCAGCATGCACTGAAAGAGATGAGGTAGTTGATGACGTGAACGGACTGCCCGGATGCAAGGGGGGGTCAATTGGGGCCGTTTTGTAACCCGGGGAAACATCGTGTTTGAGAAGTCCGCTAGCGGGGGATATCGGAGAAAGAACGTTGGACAGGAAGTGACTACGAAGACTTGCACTACCTGCACTGGCGCTGAAACTGCCGCATCGAGACGGACTTGACAAAGGCTGTGAGTCAAAAATCTCGACGTGACGCTCGCGAGTGGGAGGCCGACGATTAGGGATGGTCATTCCGATACGGGATTTTGTAGGGCGAGGTACGCCGACCTGACGTGAACGGGGAGAAGGAGATACGGAGAGTTCCGCGAGGATGTGAGTTTCGACGTCAGGGATGGAGATGACTGGAAAGAGGGATGAGGGAAAGGAAGCAAGCACATGGGAAGAACATACGGATATTTTCCGGTTTAATGTCGGTGTGTACTAAATCACATTCATCATGAAGGTACTGGAGGCCCAGAAGGATCTGTCTGGCAATAACCTTGACAAGGGGTTGCGGAACGCCCTTTTTCTTGTTGCGCTCGATGAGAGCGAGGAGGCTCTCGCCGAGTGGTTCGAGGACAATGCATATATGGTTTTCCGGCCCGGGATGTGTGAATGAGTCGAAGAAAGAGACGACGTAGGGTCGACCTGGATGGGACGGGTTTGCGTCCGCCACTTTGGTAAGAAGCTGTATCTCATCGCGAGCCGTGTCAGCATAGCGAGAAGCAGACTTGACGACCTTGACGGCCGAGTAGCGGGAAAGACTTGGAAGAATGAAAAACTGGAGGACGGAGGAGAACGGAGGACGTACTGGGTGTCATGGACCAGCCAGACGGTAGAGAAATGGCCCCAGCTGAAGGAGGATAAAGGGCGAACAAAAATAAAAACGAAACGACATACCCAAGCTTTCTGACTACGAGGTAGCGACCGTCCTTGAAGAGGTCGTTGACCCTGACGGGCAGATAACCACCGGTATTGTAATCTGCTGGTGACTCCTCCTCCTTCGAAACATTGTCTTGGACGGGGACAATCTTTGGGCCTGACGAAGTAACGACGTACTGATACTTGGCGCACGGTTCCTTTGGCGCCATATAATAGAAGGAGGAGGAGAAGGAATGTCGTAAGCGGGTTCCCGAACACGTCCCGGCTCGGAGCGGATAACGGTTATCAAATAGATGCGTGTATGCGTGTATGCATGCATGCGCATATATCCGGCGCTCAACTCGTCACCATCGACATGTCCGTCTCACAGAGCTTCATCGGCGCCGTCAAGGACGACTGGCGGCTGTTTAGGTGCATTTCGCGTTCTTGTCTTCCTCCAGACGTTCATCTCCGTTAGTGATTGTCCCGACGACTACACTATCAGCTCTCCCATTGGATTCGGCGCGTCTTCTGTCGTATACGCCGCTGTCTACAACCCTCCTCCCCCAGACCCTCCACGTCCATACCCTTGCGCGCTCAAAGTCCTCGACCTCGACTCTTTACCGCCTCATTCTCTTGCTCTCCTCCAGCGCGAGACACAGCTCATGTCCCTCTCAAAGCACCCAAACGTTCTTCGTGTACGAGGCAGCTGGATTAACGGCCACAGGCTCTACATCGCCCTCCGTCTCATGAACAAGGGCAGCGCTGCAGACATTATGAACCACGCCTGGCCTGGTGGCATGGAGGAAGAGGTCGTAAAGTGCATCCTCAAACAGGCGCTGAAAGGCATCAAGTCAGCTCTTCCGTTTCGTCCTTTCTAGTTCCTCTGACATTCTCCCCAATATAGCTACCTTCACATAAATGGTTTCATCCATCGCGACATAAAAGCTGCAAATCTGCTTGTCGACGACGACGGCACTGTCCTAGCTGGTGACCTCGGCGTTGCCGCTCCCCTCGTAGACGACAGTGATCCGCCTGTCTCCCATCCGTCTCCCACCTCAAACGTTAAATTCGACCTCCCACATCACCCCAAGTTTTCAGACACTGGGGTTCTCTTTCCTCGCCCATTGCTTGGAAAGCGCCGCTCGTTCGTCGGCACCGTGCGTCTCCGTTTTCGACCATCCAACCAGAATCACTCACTCACTCCGTTGATAGCCATGTTGGATGGCCCCAGAAATTATCCAGGGCAAACGTTACGATGCCAAAGCTGACATTTGGTCATTTGGAATCACCGCCATAGAACTCGCTCACGGTCGTCCTCCTCAGTCGCGTGAAAGCGCACACGCTATACTCGTGCAAACGTTCGTCTTCGCGTTATCATCCGATCCACTCACTCCCGCTCATCGATTTCCATATTCCCACCAGCGTTCAGGGGAAATCTCCGACCCTGGATCGGGAAGGAGGCGTGCACCGGTATTCGCGTGCGTTTAAGGAGATTGTTGATGCCTGTCTCGCTAAAGATCCCTCGAAACGGCGAGTAGATCTCATCTATCTCAATTTGCATATCATTCACTCCCTTTGCACACACAGCCCTACAGCAGCCGAACTTTTGCAAACTCCATTTTTTAAGAGCGCAAAAAGAAAGTCGTATCTCGTTGGGACAATACTAGAGGGGCTTCCCCCACTCACCATGCGTCAAGAACGGCGTCGCCGTCCAGAAAGCCTTGCGATGCAGCGAACCATAGATTCTTGGGACTTTGGTTCAACGCCCATTAACTCTCAACCGCCCTCTCTCATTGGATCTAGCTCAAGGTTTGCGCAAAAAACCCGGCCCCTGAGCGTTGCCTCTGAGAGTGATCATGAGGACGAACAAGAAACTGGCAATCGTTTACCCGAGGACAACGATAAGCAATCTCCACTTCAACTCTCTGTGGATCCAAGCGGCACAACCTCGGCACCGAAGTCAGAAGCCGTATTACCGCCTAACCCGACAGCCCCAATCCCAATCACTCGTCGCGCCGGTGACACCATACAGCAACAGCGACCAGCATCGTCACGGTCGTTAACCATAGCCCCACAGCCCATTTCAGCCTCCCCTTCAGCATCTCCCAGCCTTTGGAACAAACTTGTTAGGAGACCTTCTCACAATATGCTAACTGAAGAGGGGCGTTCCAGAGGTAATAGTGTATCGCGTTTCCTTGGTAGACGCCTTCCTTCCTCGTTCGTCGAACCTACGCCTTTTACACCTTCGTAGTCATCGTAGATTTCCTTTCCCTTATTTATGTGCATTTGCATTTGTTCTCCGTCGCGTTGTTGTCGCTGTACATCATTCAAGTAGCACCGCATAGTTTTGTACGATGTAATATCTGGTTTATCGATGCTGGCTAGTCAAGGTCACCCAAACGTCTAATTGCATATATATCCGTGAATTACAGAAACTGTAGTGGTAGTGGACCTTCACCCAATGACAACCTTACCATCAGCTTCATTGAACTCGTATGGTGGAATCTCTAAATTAAGCTGCAAGAGAAGGAAGGTTTAATCATAGGAATCGACCTGGAAATAGTCGTGCTCACCGGTGCTGGGCCCTTGCGCGCGCGTCCGGCTATCGGAACCGCGTCAGGAGCAAGCATCACTCGGGAAAAATGCAACGTACAAATGTCATAATGCGAGCCGTGGCAAGGACAGAACCAACCTCCGTAGTCGCCAGCTTCACCGATTGGGACACAACCAAGATGGGTGCAAACGCCAAGCATGACGAGCCACTCGGGTTTCTTCGTCCGATCTTCGTCGCTCTGAGGGTCCCTGAAAGACTTCCAGTTGGTGGACCTTGCTTCTTGAATCTCTTCTGGGGTACGATGACGAATGAAGACGGGCTTGCCGCGCCATTTGATGATGACGTTTTTGCCTTTCGGGATACTGGCGAGTTCGACCTCCGCCTTCGCGAGCGCAAGAACATCGGCAGAGGCAGCCATGGTCTCCAGGAAGCCGGTGATGGCCGACTTGGCAACGGAGGCGGAGAGGACACCGAGCGAGCCAACCATGAAGTACGACATGGCGCGGTTGGCGTCAGGCGACTTGGCACGGTATGCGGAGAAGTCGGGGACCTCGGGGGCGTCCTTTGCAACGGCAGAGGTATGAAGGAGACGAGGCTGGTAAAAAGTAGTTGTAAACGGTGCTTTTTTTCGTGGATAGCCGGAATTAGAGCGGGTGGACATGATTGCGTTCTAGGAATGCTCACCGACGTAGGTTCTAGAGACGAGGCCGAACGAAGTTGTCCTCACGCCACTAGCAAAGGACCTCGGCGCGTCTGAGCGAGGAGCGGGACCATGTCCATGGGCATGTGGGTCTGAGGGAGCGCGGGCGGCGAGGTTGAGTGCGGGTGCGTGGGGGATGCCAGCAGGGAGGGCACAGACGGTGGGGGGAAGGTTCACCGATTTTCTAACGGCACGGAAGGAGGCCATCCTTGTGGTTGTCGGACAACTTTGGACTTTTCAAACTTCCCGCATATCTCCGAAGTGCAGCAAGTACAGCCACATAACTACCATTCGTCTATACCAAGTACCATATACCCGAACCAGTTGTCCCCCCAGCTTTCCCGTATGAACTTTAACATGACCCACATGACCCACCTTTTCACCAGATATCCAAACACAGTGTGATCCCTCCGCTGGTCACCCCGGCAGTTTGCCTCGTTCGAAATCTCATTGACCCGATCCTCTCGATCTGTCTGAAATTTAGCCAGCATCGAAGTCCGTCCAATTCGTTTGGCCCAGAAATAGAGGATGGAACATTCTTGATCTGCATCCGCACAAGGTAGGCGAGATAAGCGGCACCCTCCAGCGCTTGCGATGTGCCCTGGCCAGTGTGTGGTAACATAGCTATCAAGATAAATTTCGATACCGGCACAACCTGACACAGGATCCAACATACCGCGGGCAGCATTGCCGATGAGCACTGTCCGTCGACTGTGCCATTTTTCTAGCTTCTGGACCCCGAATAATGGCCAGACGAGGAGCTCATTCTCGTTAGCCACTGCCGCAGCAATGAGCTGGGGAACCGGGAATGCCCAGTCTGAGTATCGTTCCTGTATCTGTGACAAAGTGAGCCCGATTTTGGTATGCGCAGAAAGAAATCTCCCCACCTCCAGTAGGGCCTCCTTCTTGGGCAGCTTCCGTTCCTCGCGAGCTGGCTCCGGTACCTCGTGCGTTGTCCACCTGGAGTTGTAATGAGCACCGAATATGTACTGGCATCGATCTTGGTCTCACTTACCACCCTACTTTCTTACCCTCCTTGTCAAAAAGTGTCATCCCAACGAACCCTCGCTGCCCGTGCATCATGACACACGACTGCTCCGCCGTAAGCAAGTCCGATAAACCTGGTACGTCATCGATATCAACGAGTACGCCTATTCCAAGTAAACTGGAAGGGCACTGGTCGTGCCAACACTTAAAGGACGGGACAATAGAACGTGAACAGGGAATAAAGATTGTTTTTTTAGCATCGGCGAGAGCAAGCCCTTATATATGTACAGGGAGCGGATACCGGAGCAAGTATCATGTGGAGGGGTAATAGGAATGACGAGGGGCGATAGGAATGGCGATGACGAAGGTCAGGAAGATGATCAGTGATCAGTGTGGCTTACATAAACCCATATATTCTGGATTGTGTACAGAGAGCCCAAGGCTCTTGTACATGCTTTGAAAGAGTAGTCAGAAGGCCGATCATATCGGAACAGTGACTCGGCCTTACCTCGTTCGGACCACACTCCAGATGCCATCTGCTCCGATCAAAACGTCAACCTTCCTTTCGTGCGCTTGTCCATTCTGTGCCCAACACACAAGCACGCCGTCGCCGAATTCTTCGATAGACTGTACCTGACGTCAACTCGTCTCTTCTGCACATCATCCAACAGGACGTCATGAACATCCGACCGCAGGATCATGGTACAGTTGCGGACAAGCAAAGTCCACTACATTTATAACTACAAACTTTAGCACGAACTGAGGATGGATTTAGACTTGGATCATGGAAATGGAAAGGAGTCCAAAAACAGTGGTCCGAAGTTATTCCCACGACATTTTCTGTGCGCCAAATTTTTGGCCGATTTTCAAAACATAGTGTCGCCCGTTGAGAAACCGACTGGTGCTGTTTTTGCTTGCGTACTGCCCACTCTGCTGCCTTCACACTTAGTCCTAGACGATAAGCACTCATGAATCGGAATGATCGGTTGATGAAGCGACGAAGAACTTCAACAGGACAGGAGTCCAGTATCTCAGCTGCAGCTCGCTTGGCTGTAGTGAAGTTTGGCTT